>JAQQAE010019661.1:0-10870 GCA_029823295.1 Pseudamia nigra | reverse complement strand
GGGGGTGCTGGAGCCTATAGACTGAGTAATATGCTAAACAAAATAATCAGCACAATTATAAAATGAACAAAAGTAAATAATACACAAAAAATAATCCTCAAAATGATCTGAAACTAACAGTGAAATACACAAAATGAACAAGCTGAAGAAGGTATTCAACAAAATAGCCAGCAAAATGACAAAAATATGAGCAATGCAATAAATGAACAAAAATTATTAAATAAACAAAAATGAATAAAATAAACAAAATGAACAGCAAAATGATACAATTTAAGAAGATTAACACTGACAAAGTACTTAAAAAAATAGAATCGGGCAAACCTGAATTAGTTCAGTTTTATTGGTTATTTACATGTGTTTTAATCTGGAATAATTTTGCACTGTCAGCTACTAAACATTGGAAGAACTCTACCAAAGCTGCACATGGGGAGGAATTCAAAGTCATGTTGAAAAAAATTATTCAAGCTACAAAAAACCCCACAGTAAAGTCGAATCATAAATATTACAGAAAACTCAAACAGAGGGACTGAACATGTGGGAAGGTACTAATGATTGACTGGTACCTCGTATTCTTTCACTGACATCTTTACACTCTGATGTAGGTGCTGATCCGAGTTCACGCTTGCGGAGTGAACCCTGTGGAAACGTACATCCGGTCTGGGTCGTACGCTCGTAAACCCTCGCTGCCGTACACACCGGGGTCTGATGTGGCTGGTGTGGTGGAAACAGTGGGAGGAGGAGTCACTGCAGTAAAGGTCTGAATAGAAGATGGAACAGAACGTACAGAAGCAGAGCAGGCATATGTACTGGGCACAGATATGTATCTAAACTGAAGCACTAAACCAAGATCTGAATATGTGAAGAGCACAGGATCACATTAAGGTCTAATGTAACTGACAGAAAAATAAACATGATCTCAGACAAAGACTACATTTATGACAAACAACCACTGCAAATCTACATTATTCAGTAAATGTCTGCATGTGTGCCAGTCAGGGGATCGTGTTTTCACCATGGGCACAGAGTCTGGAGGTTATGCAGAGTACACTGTGGCTGCAGACGACTGTGTCTACAAGCTGCCTGATGCTTTAGACTTCACCCAGGGAGCAGCGATCGGGATCCCGTACTTCACCGCCTACAGAGCCCTGGTGCACAAGTAAGACTATAGCTCTGCACTGAATGTTGTTTTAGAAATCTTTCATACTAGGTTATCTCCACCCAGCCAGCCGTCCAGCCAGCTATCTGTCCAGGCACTGTTCCATTTTTTCTTCCTTGAACACTTATCCAAGTCACAGGGCCAGTAGCCTAAGCTCTGGATACCACCTCTAGCTCCTCTGGGTGGACCCCCAGGTATTCCCAGGCTCCTCCAGTGTGTCTCGGGGCTTGCTCGTGTTTGGACATGGACGAAATTCCTCACATGGGAGGTGTACAGGAAGATCTGGAATTGGTTCTTGAACCACCTCAAACAGTTCCTCTCCATGTGGAGTAGTGGTTGTTCTACTCTGAGCTCCTCCTGGCAAATGATCATTTATCCCTAATGGAGATCTCAGGCAGCCCGTGGAGTAAACTCCTATCCACCGCTTGTATTTGATCTAATCTTTGACTCCATCCAGTGTTTCTGACCATAGGTAAGGGTAGATGGAGCCCTTTGCCTTGGCCCAGCTATCTCTTCACTTCAACAGACTGGTACAGCATCTGCATTAGTGCCAATGCCACGCTGATCCACCTGTCTGCCTCCTCTTCTATCCTCAAGATCTCAGGGTCTTCACCTTCTTTGATTCACTTGCTGCACTAACTCATTCCCAACCTGGAGTGAGCTAATCCAAGCTTCATACTCAACTGCAAACCACTCCAGTCCAGGCTGAAGGTCACAGTAAGATGAAACCAACAGAACCATATCATGAGCAAACGATAAGTTGGGAGGTACAGGCATCTTCTATTCCTTGGCTATGCCTAGAAATTGTGTCCTTAGAATTTCTAAACAGAATCGGTAACAAAGGGCAGCCATGACATAGTCCAAATTGTATTAGGAAAAAGTCTCTGGTTCTTGGTACACAGAGAATGAATGGCTCTAGCAGCAGGTAATGAAACCTGTACTACACATGCCAGTTGTCCAATAATCAGTCTTCATTTTTGTTCCTCAAATTTACCCCCATGTTGTGTAGGAAGAGGCACAAATATGTGTGCATATGACTTCCTGTTGATCAGACAGTTTGGAGCAGTTTCTCAACTGGATCTTGCTCTTTTTCCATTTCTGTGCTTCATCCTATTTGATGTGCTGCTGTTGTTACAGAGCTCTGGATGTAAACCTAAAGTGAAACTTGCATAGTTCTGATTCGATCATGATGTGCAGATTGCATTTATCCCCACAATAAGATCTGAACACAGTGTGATTCAGATTACTTCCAAATGTGGTCAGCGAGATCTGATCATGTTGCATTGACACCCTGCATTAATGTGTTTTTTTATAATTCAGATAACCTGTGTTGAAACCATGTTGAAATACAGATCACATTTTAATATACAGTATGTGGTGTATATGGGGTCCTAATGTCCACATGTGTTGTGTGTTGCAGAGCTCGTGTCAAGCCTGGAGAGACTGTCCTCATCCATGGAGCCAGTGGAGGAGTAAGTTATTAAGTTTTCTTTTTCTCTCATTCTTTCAGTCACTATCCAGAGTTTAAGACCATAGATGTGTTTTTTCTCACTGGTGTGTGTTAGGTGGGTGTCGCAGCGTGCCAGGTGTCTCGTGCTCTAGGTCTCAGGGTTTTGGGAACAGCAGGCACACCAGAAGGAATGCAGCTAGTTCTCAATAACGGCGCGCACCTGGCCTTTAATCACAGGGAGAAGGGCTACGCAGACAAAATCATGGTATGATCATCACTGCCAAACATTTTATTAATCAAACGACAGAAATATGACCTGTGTGTGTGTATGTCTGATCCAGGAAGCGACAGAGGGCCAGGGTGTCAATGTGATTGTTGAAATGCTTTCAAACGTCAACCTCAGCAAAGATCTACAGATGATGAACTACGGAGGACGGATTACGGTCAGTGAACGCCTCATTACACTGGAGCTGTTTACCACGGTGTATTCCAAAAGGCCCTAGTAATAAAAGACGCAACAAGATGAAAATAATGACGATGATGTATAAAGTGACAAAACAAGATGAAAAGCCATAACAAATGGAAAATGTTGTTCAGACAACAGAAAATCTACCAGTCATCAGTTGACACTTGTTTGTTTCATGTGTCTGTTAGTTTATGATGGGGCGTTGCCCCCTAGGTAACATTAAATTGTCAGTGTTAGAAGTGATTGTTGATCGTATCTGGTGATCTACATTTAATATTCTACATTCCTGCCATTATTTATTTCAAGATTGTTTAGAGGGTTGAAGATTCCAATGAGACATAACACTGATGTTGGCGGCCTTTTCTACCAGATTACTTTCTAGGACTAGGTGTTGCAATCACAGCTGATTCAGCACAGTTCTTGCCTTGATTGCGTTCTGCATACCCATCTTAAGTGGGTTTGTATCATCTCCTTTGGCTTGTTTTGATAAAGTCCATTTGGGTGTTTTGGCTGTTTTCCACAATTTGAGCTCAATTGAATATTTATTTAAGGGCCTTGATTTGCTCTCCTGAGGATTGCAAGCACTATTTTTTTGAAATTTTAGGGCGCATCATCAGTGGTGAACCTCATAATCATTGTGTGTTTGGGCCATTAATATCGTACATGCTCATCTGAGGAAGACCCTGTGGTTCTTCAAACAGTTCAAATTCAAACCAGCCTACATTTCTACAGGTCTTGAGTTGAACTGTTCTAACAAAGGATGTGACTATAAAGGAGGGCTATAAACAATGTATATTGGATCATGATGAGGCAATGAACGACTCCATCTATGTCCACTTGTCTTGCAAATCTTCACATTTTTCAGTTTGTTCATTATTTCTCAAATAAGTGAAAAGCCGCACTACTTTCTAGCTTTTTTTTTTAACTCAGTACTGGATTTACACAGTACTTATTCCACTTACAACATTTTTCCTGCCAGCTTTTCAGTTTTTTACATGATTTTTGTCATCTTTGTCTAACCTATGGAAGCAAGGGAGAACTATTTAAATTATTTTTGGCTCCAGCTAGGAACCAAATGGGAACACTGTTCAAAATTAGATTCACAAACAAAACAGAGCCCTAGAACAAAAACTTTGACTTTACCATAACATCATCAATATCTTTTAAGTGTATTTCCTCAGTTCCTCCTAATTTTCTCTTTAGGTCATTGGTTCTAGAGGCTCCATTGACATCGACCCCAGAGACACCATGGTCAAAGAGAGCAGCATCATAGGAGTGGCGCTTTTCTTTGCTACACCGGTACAAAGCATCTCAGTCATCTCAAGTCTATGAACAATCTCTTGCAAATTCACTCAGCTACTTCAAGTAAGTCCAACTTAATGTGTCAGGCAATTACTAATTTGCATGTGTGTGTTATCCAGGAGGAGAAGCAGGAGACTGCAGCTCTGCTTTACGCTGGGATGGAGGCTGGTTGGCTGCGTCCTATCGTCGGACCTCAGTATCCACTTGACAAAGCTGCTCAGGCCCATCATGACATCATTGAATCTCCTGGGGCTGCTGGGAAGATAGTGTTGACCATGTAATCATGCGATCCCATTAAGATAAGGTAGAACGTAGTGGATTGAAATTACAATCCCAAATCAGAAATAGGTCAGACGGTCCGGAAAATGCAAAGTAAAAAATAATGCAGTGCGGATACAATTAACTTTGACTTGTTATTTGAAAATTGATACTCATTCCTCAATTTCAGGTCTGAAACACTACTGGAAAAAGTTTAGACAGGGGCTAGGAAGAGTTAAAAACTACTTAAAGTCATTTGACAACATTGTGATTTTAAACATGATTGGGTCCAAATCGAGCATCCGAGAAGAGAGCTAGTCCTTCAGGGGCAAAAAATGATTTGAAGATGCCAGTGTGCCATTAAATGCAGGAGAAAATGATGTAAAAACCATATTCTTTAAAGGACAGGAAGGGATTTGTATTCCACACACTATGCTGCTTGGAAAGTGGGTCCCTTGAAGCGTGTAATGGTCAGAGTGCACGGCTTAAAGTCAATACTGGCGCATCTCTGAGCCCAGATTGGACCAAATTATTTATATACAAGACCTGTTATTCATACACTCTCACTGGCCACTTCGTTAGGTCCACCTTGCTGATGTGAACCCCTAATTATCAGAAGATGGTACATTATGGTCGTAAAGGGATGCACATGGCCAGCAACAATCATTATGAAGGCCGTGTGTGTTTTAATCAATGCTCAGTGGGCCCAAGATGAGCCTCCGCCACCAGCCTGAACTGTTGATTCAAGGCAAGATAGATGAATGCTTTTATCGAAATTCTGACTGTACCATCTGCATATCGCAGCAGAAATTGAGTGTCATCAGATCAGACATTTCTCCAACCTTCAATTGACTTATTTTACTGAGCCCATGTGAACTGTAGCCTCGATTTCCTGTTCTGAGCTGACAGGAGTGTCACCTGGTGTGGTCCACTGCCGTTGTAGCCGACCTGCCTCTAGGTTCGACACTTAAGTGTTTACGGTACTTGAATTACTAGTGCCTATGTTCCCTAGTACCTGTGTTCTCCAGTACTGTTACTATATTTTTAATCCTAATGTAGTACCATGGGTCACAGGCACCAGGGAATATAGGGACTGGGGAACACGGGGCTGACTTTATATCAGCTTGAAGCAGTCTGACCATTCTTGTCTGACCTCTGGCACCAACAAGACACTTTCATTTTCTCTTTTGTATGTCATTCTCTGTAAAGATGGTTGTGTGTGAAAATCCAAGCAGGTCAACAGTCGCTGAAATTCTGGCACCAACCACCATGCCATGTTCAACGTCATTTAGATCATCTTACTTTGCTTAGTTTGTTCTTCAGCAGCTCATCCTGACGGTATCCACAGGACTAAATGCACTGAGCTGCTGCCGTGTGGTTGACTGGTTAGATGTTTTGATTAAGAAGTTGCAGTAACAGGTGTACCTAATGAAGTGGCTGTGGTATATCACAGATAAAACACTCAGAGATTGTGTACTTCTGCCAGGGCTGTTTACTCACCCAGCAGTCTTTTTGTAATGCAGTATACAGGAATTTTCTTAAAGGTGCAGTTTATGATGTTGGGGAAACTAGCTAGTAGCCTTTCATTCGTAGTGGACCAATATAAATGATTTAACAGGCAACCTGTCGGTCAGCATGGCTCACAGCCTCAAGCTAGTTTTTTTTTTTTTTTTAAACACGTGTACCAGAAGTTGAAGCAATCTAAAATTCAGGCTGTCTCTCCTCAGTCATCCTGTGGTTAGTTAAGCTACAGATGCTAGCTCTGTAGTAGCTACAACTGTGCCTGTTTTCAACTCTGCAAGTGAATGCATGAGCTTGTGCACTTATGAGTTCATAAGCCATGCTGACTGGCATGTTACCTGTCCAAATGTACCACCAAGCGCCACAAACGATGAGCTAAGAGCTAAATTCCCAACATTGTCGACTGCGCCTTTAAAACTGCCAAGGAGGTTATGTTTTCATATAGTTCTTTTTTTCTTTTTTTTTGTCAGCATGTTAACAGGATTCTGCAAAAGCTACTGACCTGATTTCCACAAAATTTGTTGGGAGTTAAATTATACAGTAATATTTGTGCGGGCCAGAAATTGAATCCAGGTCCTTTAACTGCGAGGCATGTTTGTTAATTACTACACTACCACAGCATTGCTTATAGTTCATGCATTACTTGTTAAGAAGAATGTCAGAAAATTGTATCCCACAATGCTAAGGAATGTGATTACAAAATTCCTGGATCCACCAAAATTTAATTGTTCTTCCTTGACCCAAGCTCTACCCTTCCACCAAATTTCGTGAAAATCAGGTCAGTAGTTTTTGAATAATCTTGCCGACCTAAAAAAAAACAAACTAATAAATTAATAAACAAACCAGCATGAAAACATAACCACTTAATGGATCTAATTAGAAAGACTTTGCAGCGGCAAACATTAGTTAAGCACTATGGAGCAGGGACAACAGAAGTGAACGATACTTCTAGACAGAGATACTTCCTTATGGCACAGTAGAGTTTACACTTACATTTTTAGCCATAGCTCCATGTGTCATTGTCAAAGTAAAACAAATAAGAAACAGGTGCTAGGAGTGCTTCTTGTGGGTAAAAAGTAGGATCCCTCTGGTGTTCTCCAGAGTGGGATCTTGCTGATTCAAAAGTTTAAATAAGGTCTGAGGCATTCAAGAAGTTTATTATAATAAAGTAATGTGTGTGTACAATGAATAATAGGATGAGTAATTAATAATATATTGTAAACCTCTGTTACAAGGACAAATGGTTGTAAATTGTTGAACAAACATATCATTTCTTAATTCAATTCAATTTTATTTGTTTATTTGCCAATCATAATCACCGATTATTTCTAGGTGCTTCACAATTTGAGGCTGAGACCTCATGACTATGCGGAGATGTATAAATAACTGCAAGAGATATATAAATAACTGTAATATTGGTGTGATTTGATCACAGTCACATTATAGATTGAAATCTACATTAATCACATTTCTGTTATTTCTTTTATTATGTGAAATTTACTACAATGTACAATGTCACAAATCTGGTTTCACTTTTTTAACGGACAGGAGATTGACTTACTGTCTTGACCTTGACAACATAAAAATAAATGTAATCAAAATAGCAACCGGTTTTGTTTTATTTATTTGTCCATATGAAAATTGATTCATAATTTAATATTTGTGTAGAAATCTAACTGAGGGCCTTTTGTTTTTTTACTAGTGGACCAACTTGTTTTTAAAGTTAATTTTTCTTCAATTTGTGGATTATTTTGTATATTTTATGCATATTTTCTTTATTTTGTGAAATCTTTTACAGTATGTATATTTTTCTTTTCATGGAGTATTTTGTTTATTTTAGGTACTCTTTTGTCATTTTGTTGATTTTGTTTATTCCTTATTTTGTTGTTTTGATTATTGTTCTTGTCAAAGTTGACGTTATGTTGTCTGTCATTATTTTGTTAGTTTTTTCCTTAATTTTTTCATTTTGTGAATATTTAATATCTCGATTACGCCGTTCATTTTGCTTATTCTTATTGATTTATTTATAATTCTTTTCTTTTTAATCATTGTGTCCGGTATTGTTCACTTTCTTGATTACAGTATTTTATTGTGAATATTTAGTTCATTTCTTTGATTATTTCATGAGTATTTCATGCACTTTCTGTAAATTTTTTGTTGTTGCAGATTCTCGTTTCATCATTTTGATTTTAAACTAAAGATAGGGTCAGTGTTACTTGTGACAGATATTACCCTTTACTGTCAACTAGTAAACAAGTACAAAAACTATGTTGCATAACTTTTGGGTCTCGGGTCCCAAGGAAACTCCAAATAAACGTAAAGTTAGCTGCTCATTTCTGACTCATGAACCTGCGTAAGACGTGACACCTGTTCCTCTCAGGTGACAGACGCCTCTACTGAGCATGCTCCACAACACGGCCAGGTAACATAAGAAACACAGACGCACATAACGGCTCCACAGCGACTGTAACAACCTGTAAATGATGGAGCTTCAGGGTTAAATCTCCCCGCGGCGGATACGCACACACACACACACACACAGCGTGGATCACTGTCATGGATTGATGCGTGAAGGAAGAGAATCCATGGTTTCATTTCACACGTAAGTCATTTCTATTCTAATAGGACGGGATCGAGCTCTTTAACCATTTTTATTTTTCCTCTTAAGAAGCTGTGTAGATGTGATTCAGAAGGTCACCTGTGGTGGAAGGGTGAAATAACCACTAGTTCAAGGATATAATGTAGAACATTTTGTTCATTTTTTTCAGCATTTTAGTCATTTTTGTTATTTTTTTCTGTTTGGATCAGTGATCGGTGCATACTGTATCCTTGTGTGTAAGTGTATTATTTCTTTTTAATATATCACAGCTCTTGTCATGTATCATATTCTATGAAACCAATTTAATTTGAACACATTTGGAGTATTTCTTCTGTTTTAGTGCCTCAAATCCCCAAAATGTCAAACATCTGAAATGAACCAAACTAAGAAAGCCACTTAAAAATAGGATGTTAGTGATGATATATTTAATAATAAACATAGTGGATTGATTTTATGTTTACATAAACCTAGAAATGTGTCTTAAAAGTCGATTTGAATGCATTTGTAGCATATACAGTAGTTTATTTTTTATGCATTTTTAAGAGGTGAAACTGTTTAGACCAGTGTGGCTTACGGGTCACATGTGGCTCTTGAATCTCACTCCAGTGGCTCCTGTGGCTTTGATGGAAGTAATACTTTATAATGAATCAAAATGAACAAAGTCATGAATGAAAATTAAGGTTAAACCGAAGAAAATAAGCAAGATTAAACAACAGAATAAATAAAATGATCAAAAATGAACAAAACAATAGAAGGAACAAAAGTAAGTTATACAAAAAGAATAAAAGTGAATGAACTGACCAAAAATAAGCTAAATTAAGAAAGCAAATTAACAAAATAAATGAACAAAATTAATGAATGAATACATGAAAAATACCGATACCAATTGGTCAGGTCAATGGAAGAAAACAATAGACTCAAGGTACAAAACTGAACAAATGAATCCACAAAACTGATCAAAACCAGCAAAAATAATCAGGAGCTTGAACAAACACAAAACAAATAAAATAATAAACAAAATGAACAAAGCCAATGGAAGAGTGACCAGATAATCAGCAAAATGAACAACAATGACATTGAGATAAACAAAAAATTAATACATAGACCAAAATAATAAAGGAAATGAACATAAATGAAATGGAACATTGGTTCTAATATGTACAAATGTACATCATACTGTATGTGGTGGTACGTAAGGACTACAGATATGTCTGTGGCTCTGGACTCATATTTCTTGTCTCTTTATGTTCAAAAATGACTCTTCAGATTGTCCAGGTTGCAACATGAAACATTTCAGGTTAAATTTCTACTTTCATGTTGATTGTACCACCTGGCATTAGTAGATAATAAAAAAAAAAAAATTTAGCTCAAATTTCAAATCATTTGTTACCTGTAAGTTATGGTTTATCTAAAAGGCTGTAAATGCATCGTCAGGCCCCAGACACGTTTTGTTTTCATCCTTAACATTCTTGCTTTTTACGTATAAGTTTGTTTCATTTCACATGGATGGGCCATTTGACATTTTGGAGGCTTGAGATACAACTATGTAAAAAAACTGTTTGAATGTACTGACAATGTGTTCAAATTAAACAGGTTTTATATTACGAAGTGATATGTGGCATGAATTAAAAGGAAATGATGCACTTTGACTCAAAAATATGAACTTCATGTCACTGGCCAGAATATTTTCTGCATTTCTGCACTGGTCTGTGGCTGTTTTGTTCATTTTTGTTAATTGTTCATCATATACCAGTGTAGGGTTCTATTTGAAAATAAAAAGGGTGGCATATTTGTTCCTGTGTTGACATATTTGATTGTTCTACTCCAGGGGTTGACAACGGTTACAATTTAAAGAGCCATTTTGGGGCGGAAAAAAATAAAAACGTGTCTAGAGCCGCACAAAAATCAAGCCTTCATGAGGTGATGTGTGTTTTAGCTGACAACATGTTAAAAGACAATTTATTAATTATTTTATTCATGCGTTGGTCATTTTGTTGATTATTTTTGTTCATTTTATTGATTATTTTGTTAATTATCATTTTTGTTCATTTTTTTATTATCATTGTTTTGTTTTACATTTTTCTTTATTATTTTATACATTTTTGTGAAACTTTCCTG
>JAQQAE010019660.1:0-10871 GCA_029823295.1 Pseudamia nigra | reverse complement strand
CCCCCTCCCTCCCCACACACACACACACACACCCTGACTAGCCATATACCAAGTTTGGTTAATTTGAGTCCAGGGACTTTTACAAACAAATCAACGGATAATAAATGTTAACTTGTGTGTCTAGTGTTAAATCATGTTAAAACCGCTTTAAACTTTTAATAACTAAACATGTCAGTTCATGCTTAATTATTACGGTAACATCAATTTTGATCATCATTACTAAAAAATGAGTTAATTATTGATTGCTCTTATTGAATGCTTACTCCTGTTTTAATGAATATACCCTTATTGTTGCCTGTCACACTGACCCCAACTGATTCCATTTGAGTGAATCCAAAATTACAGGTGTTTTCTCTATTATTTACAAACAGTATCTACAACAGTTAACAGTGCAGTTACTGATGTGAAACGCAGGACTGAGATTTTTATATTTATGAAACAGAAATGTGATTAAAAGTGCAGCTGCAGGGGAAATAGTCCAATGTTCATCTAATGATGGGTATTTTGTGTGTATTCTATATTTCCCAAACTTAGGTTCAGGACCCAAAATGGGTCAAGGAATCTTTCTTTGACAACTTGTTTATTTATTTTTGTTCATTTCACTTAATAGTTTGTTCATTTTAGTTAATTTTGTGTATCATTTTTTTGATTGTGTTCATTTTGTTTATTAGTTTGTTAATTTTTTTATTTTCCTGACTATTTAGTTCATTTACCATTCATTTTCATTCAGTTTGTGGAATATTTTGTGCTGTTTTTGATCATTTGTGTTGATTTGTTTTTTAAAATTGTTCATTTTTTCTCATTTTTTCTTAATTTTCTTGATTATTTTGTTCATTTAACATTCAGTTTCATTCATATTGTGGATGATTTTCATCAGTTTTTGATCATTTGTGTTCATTTTATGTTTTTGTTTTCATTTCTGTTCAAGGTCTTGATTGTATAGTTCATAATGTTAATGTCCATTTTTATTATTTTTATTTTGTTAATTTCTGTTCATTCTATTTATTTTTGTCTTTATGTTTTACTTTTACTTTATTTATTCTTCACTTTTTCTTATTTTTTTTCTTTATTTTGCAGACATTCTTTTCAGTCATGATTAGATGGCTCATTTTTGTTTATAAACAAAATAATCAACAACAATAATTTCAACATTTATTCATTTTGTTCCTTATTTTGTTGTTTTTTTGCTTATTGTGTTGATTGTTTTGTTCATAATTAGTTCATTTTATGAATGATTTTGTTCATTTTCTTGATTTATTTTTTGTGCATTTTAAGAACATACCTCCATCTTGTACATATTTTCATCTTTTATAATTAACCAGTCAAAACATAGAATGACTACCTCGTGGACTCTTCAGTTTTCCTTTTTGAGTCTGGAGCCACATAGTTTGGGAACCTGAGTGGTCCACCTCACCCCCTCAGAATCAGTCAAACATCTGCTCTGTGTTAATGTTGTGAGACTCGCTGCACATCGAGTCTTTCAGATGTGTATCTACAGCCTAGAAATTTACCAAAACGAGCCAGTGATGGAGGAATCCTGCTGCTGGTTGTTTAATCTGACCGCGTCCACGTCGGTCCTGGAGCGCCATGTCTCTGCATCTTTAGCTCATGGTGATCATCTCGTATTTGTCCTTCAGGCTGCTGTCCTCATCCTCTTCATCTTCCTCCTCCTCTTCCTCCTCCTCGTGGGGTTTCTCCGGCTTGGCGTCATGGCGGTGGTGCAGTTCAATGAGCATGTAGTAAAGGACGGCTGCGACCACACCCCCCACCATGGGCCCCGCCACAGGGATCCACCACCAGTAGTCTGCAGTGCTGAGAACAGCCAGGGACAGAAAGAGAAAGAGTTTCAATTTTCTTATGATGAAAACTGACTGATAAAGTGTATGATAAAAGAAAGCATGACATCAAACTGACTGAAGACAAATAACTGGTTTCTGTCACCTTCTTATCTTTGAGCTTGTCAAATGAATTTCCCTAAAACAAATGAGGTGACTTCATTTCAGTTAATTCAGTTGAAATATCATGTACAAAATCTTTATTGTACGACATGAACCAAAGCTGATTAAACATGCAGTTCTAGTTTTGTTTTATTTTGTGTTTGAGTCTTTTCATTTTTCTTTAGTTAGTAGAATTAGCTTTTCAAAGGTCATTTTAGTTTTATTCTTTAACATTTTCCCTGGTATTTTCACACATGAAAGTTTGAATCAAATTCAGAACCAAGGTTCGTGTTTTTGTTACACGGCATACATCAGTTCTAGTTTTGCTTTCATTTTGCAATTTTGCTTAGAGACTAAAATGTTATCAGCTTTGCCCCCTTTTTAACCAACCAAACCTTGGCTCTGGAATAATAACACTTGAGTTTCTTTCTATATAGTGAACCAGTTTGTGCTTGCACCGGGTTTGAGTCTAACTATACTAGACAAGGTCATTAATGTAAGATGGTGCACAGTCAATAACAGACCATAACATACTGTGACAAATCATGCCGTCCAGCCGTAGACGTCCAGCACAACATTTTGATACCTTTTACAGCATCGTAGTGTTGTTTTTTGGTTTGATCATTATTTCTCTGTGATACTTTGTAGATTTTCTTAAAATCAGCAGTTTTTCTACATTTTTCTGCCTGTTTGTCACATGTATCCCTCATCACATGTTGGAAACATGGTCTATGGTTTAAAACTAGGTTGAGAAAATGGAACAGAGCTGGTTCCCCGTTGGATGAAAAGGGTTACCTGTATGCCACATCTCCTTTTCCAGACAGCCATGTGTCTGATATTGTTACTTAACCTGTTTGTTGTTCTTTTTCTTTAGTTGACATCCCTATCCTCTAACCCTAAACCTTACATAACTTCTTATGATTGGTGTGAAAGTCCCACCTACCCAAACAGCTTTCACCCTATAAAGCAGGGGTCTCAAACTCATGGAGGGCTGAGACCTTGCAGGTTTTCTCTCCAACCAGTCTCCAACAAGCAGATTTTACTGATCAGCTCCTCCCGATTGCTGATCAGTGACCTGCTTTAGTGACTGGTTTTGATAGAAAACCTGCAGGATCTCGGCCCTCCACGGCACAAGTTTCAGACCCCTGCTGTAAAGGAACTGACCCATGGTTCAGTTTGATGTTGACCAATAGGGCTTCTTGTGGCCACACCAACGACCAGCGGTTTGGACCACTCTATGGTCCAGGCGAGGATTCACATCTGCAAATGTAGTTTGAATTGAAGTGGAAAGTCTCAAAGTGTGGAACAAACGAAGTCAACACCCATAATTGTCCTGAACTCCAGTAACCCTAGAAGTCACTGATGCCATCGCTGGATCTGCTGTACTCTATCATTGACTTCATCTGTTGCACGTGATGTTACATAACACCATGGATTATAGCAGGATCATGTCAGCACTCATCATGAGTTTACGCTGGAGGAAATTTCAGTCAGTTTATATCAATAAAACAACTCAATTTAAAAGCACGGGGAGCAGACAAGCTGTTTGTTCTCTATACTTATTTAGACACATACTGTATTAATTCATCAGAAATAGATTTGAACCTTACTGAACCGTCATAAAGATTTCTGTTGGAATAATAAATGTGTCAGTATATTCTAAGACGAGATTTATTCTTGTAATAACTAATTTTGTGGGAACTGACAATACACTAGGTTTAACATTATTATTTTCTATTTGTAGATCAGACAACTGTGTTGGAAATTATGTATTGGAGAAGAATCTTCTGTTTTCTTACATTTGGAAGAAGACAGCAGAACCTACAGGGAAACTACATAAACGACAACCCATGTCATACAGTATTATAACATGACTTACCTGAAGACCTCCATCCCCCATCCAGCCACAGCTGTGAAGAGTCGGGGTCCCAGGTCTCGGGCAGGGTTCAGGGGGTATCCACAGTTCAGACCCATGGACACACCAATGGCCATGATGATCAGTCCGATGGCCAGAGGCTCCACGCCTCGAGGAGCTCCGATGTTTCCACCGTCAATAATTGCAAGGATGCACAAAACCAGCATCCCTGTGCCGACCACCTGGAGGAGCAGACAGCACACTATGAAAATACTGAACCAAACTGCTGCACTTATTGTAGGTTTCATTTGAACATAGGAGGGGGCATTTTTAGTGTTTGCAACATCTCTGAATTCGCCTGGAAATTTAGAACGTCACACACTTCATTTTCTGTTTCTAATACAGGAAAAGGCAAGAAAAACAGACAAAATAATCAAGGAAATTAGCAAAAAAACTAAGGAAGATGAACAGAGAGCACCACAAAAACAGAAATGTAGGAAGATGTGCAAAATTTAAACCAAAAATCCAATAACAATTAAATTATATAAATAATGAAAAAAATAATTTATAGACATTGACATGATTTATGTAAATGAATCTACATGTAAAACATACGTAAAATTTTTATGAGTTTTAGTCTTTGTAAAAGATTATATGCATAAGAAGGTAGACTGGATTTATTTTCTTAATTAAAAAGTTAACACTATATGAACAAAAATGACCAAAAAAATCTTAAGACAAAAGTAAAAATAACAAATAACAAAATAAAATATTCTTTGTAATTTTTAAGCATCTCATTAAAACCATGTCTTTCACACATCCACCACTGAAATTATTCAGTGCAGTGTAAAAACAATAAAATAGGTCAATGATATATGTATAGAATAAGCTAATAATCAAATAAAGAAATGGAGTTTCAAACACTGCATATCTGATCTGTTATTTCACATTCTCCGTTGTAGCAGTTTAATTGCTGTGGCAAAGTCGTTTTCCAGCCATATAGTCTTGCTCATCTGTTCCCTGGCTGCGAAACTGTGAACATGCCATGAGATGGGAACAAAAATGAACAAAATCATCAAGTAAATTGCAAAAAATAACAAAATTATCCCACAAATGACCAAAATCCAATCGCAATTTAGAAAATGAACAAAAGTAAACAACAAAATAAAGAAAAATAACACAATAATTGAGAAAATTAACAAAACATGGAGAAAAATGAATCCCACTCCACATATTATTTGAATTAGCAAAATAATAGTAAAACAAATGTACGCCATTTATGTTTTCAATAGACAGAAATGAAAGGCTTCACAAATCAGATGTATTCTAGTGATTCACCGGATGACTTTTCAACAGTGTTAAATGAGCAAATGTGTTATTTTCGGTCACTGCACCAAGTAAATAGACCACTAACTGAGTAAAGTATAGAACTGACCCGCAGTGAATGCCTGGAAGTGGGTTATTAGACCCAAAACTCAGCAAAAATGGGATGGGATGGTGTTCTTATACAAAATGGGGCAATCAATTTCACATTAGCCACATTTCCTAGAATCCAGAGTGTTTAGAGGCTGAATGGGAGCACATAGGAGGGGTCATCAGGTCAGAGCTCACCTGATCAATGAAACCGCCGAGAACCGACAGGTGTCTCGCAGGATACGAAGCAAAAATGTGACCTGTTGCATTGATTCCCGTCACCGACAGAAATCCACTGGTGAAGTCCATGAACGCATCTATGGGAATGAGGAATACACATCTGTATGTGGACGCCGTGACAGCTTTTATTAAGGTTCATGTCATAGACAAGAGTGAGTGAAATGTTTTCACTGTGTAGAGCTGATCAATGAGGCTGAAAATGTTCATGATGAAAATGTTTATATCAAGGATATGGATAAGCATTAAGATAAATGTCAAGTTGCTATTTTATTCAAGTTTAAAGGGTGAGTTTTGATCCTGAGGTTTGAAGAAACCGGAGGCTTGTGGTTTGGACTTAAATGTTAGGTGAAAATGGAAAAAGATGATAATTATGTAAAAAGACACAAAATATAAAAAAGAACTAAAGGACATAAGAGAAGCTGGAAGACCAGAATGACTGACATAAAAAAGAAAAAATATGAAAGAGATGAATAAAGAACAAACAAAAGGCAAAAACAATACATAACATGCAAAAAAGATAAAAAATAATGTAAAAAACAGTAAATGGTGAAAACCTCAAAAAGTTATGTAAAACTTGTAAAAAAAAACAAATCAAGACAAAAGCAATGTAAAAAAATGCTAAAAAAAATAAAATGATATAAAAGATACAAAGGACAAAAAAGAAAAAAAGCCTCAATTGATACAAAAAAGACAAAAACCATGTAAAATGATGGCAAAGATAGAAAAAAGACATACAAAAACACTAAAATAAAATAAAACTCACAAAATGACAAAAACAACATAACAGATATAAAAGAGAGAATAAAAATATATGCAAAAATCAACATAGACAACAATTACAGAAAGACACAGAAAAAGACACAAATGACATAAAAGATGTAAGAAAGAGGAAAAATGCCATAAAAACACAAAAAGATCAAAACTTCAAAAAAGATGGAAAAAGATAAAATGATGTAAAAAAAATGCAAAAAAATGCAAACAGATGAAAATGACATAAAAATGCAGAGGTAAAAGCTTCATAAATTATGCAAAAAGCCATAAACAATATTAAAGACAGATAGTATAAAAAAGACAAAAACAAGGTAAAAGATGCAAAAAAAACATCTAAACAACTGTATTTTCTCTAATTTTGTGAATTAAAAAATGATTTGATTTGAATTAATGTCATGAAAACCTGTTCCTATTACAGTACTATAGAGACAAAAGAAAAATTTTTATCGTCATAAATCATGATTAACAACTACAATATAAAACCTATATGGCATTAATTATTGATGAATCCCCCAGCTCTACCACAGTGAGATGTTCAGGTGTGTTCACCATAGTACAATCCAAATACTGCAGCTGCTCCAGCAAATGCTCCGAGAAACTGAGCGATGACATAAATTGGAAACTTCCAGATCTTCAGTTTGCCCAGGATCACCATGGCCAGGGACACAGCAGGGTTCACATGCCCCCCTGGGATCGAAGACAAAGCACACAGTGACAAAGGCTGCATGTGTGTGTGTGTGTGTGTGTGGGTGTGGGTGGGTGGGGGTGGGGGTTGTCCAGCGTGATATCCTCTCCATCATTAGTGTGGCCATTACATTTACGACCGAGCAGCAGAAGGGGAGCAGCCCCGGGGAGAGAAGGGTTTTGTTGAACACAGCCACTGAATAATAGACATATTAGAAATTCAGCACAAACAAAGGTCAGAGTGATTCTGTTCCTCGGTTTTCAACTTATTAGAAAGAGCAGATGAGTTCTGCCAGTGTGTAAGGGTTAAAAACAGATTACAGATCAGCCCGTGTGTGATCTGTCCACATAAATCCACTTGGGTTGATGGAGAATTGTGTGATTGCTGACTTATTCTGATCCCAAAATGTTCAGTTTGTTGCTATTACTTTTCATAATTCTATTTATCACTTTTACATTATTCACCTTTTTAGTGTTTCCCTATAGTAACTTTTTCATACTAACTTAGCAAAGGTACTGTAAATGGATGTGTTGCTATGGAAACGCTCCTCCTGTCTCGACAGAGAGCCTATGTTACGCTTACTTCACTCCGTCCCTTGTCCAGGTTTTGGGATCTAACTTTGGAAGAAAGATGTAAAACAGTCCATGGTGAGCAAAAGACAATTTTCTAATCCCAAATAAATTGTGCTACCATTTACACATGTGTTTGCTGATTTAAAAGACAATTTTACATCTGTTGATGCTGATATGGATTGTTTTTCATTATTTCAAAATAAACATAAAGCGGCAAAAAAAGAGAGGTGAAATCCCGCTCATTCCAATTGATCTCCATGTCAGAGGAAAACAGTATGACAGTCAACATCACGGGGCAAATCATCTTTTTGAGTTATGGCACCATTATGAAGTTTGCCAATCTAAAAGAAAGTTTTACCAGTCAAGAAAGTAACTACTATGTAACAGCTGAAGTACACTAGTACTGTATATTGTGAAAATGTAAAACTATAAAGAGTACAGCCCAAAAGTTGCACAGTACATGATGTCACTATAAGGCCATCTCCACAATCTGTTCAGAGCTTAACATGAGCAGAGCTGTAATAATTCTCATCTCTCTCATGACTTTATTCTCAAAGAACAAGGTAAAATTTACTGCAATAGTTGCAATTTTGATGTCGGTGACACAATCTAGATGTTATTTTACTATATTTAAAACAATACTTGATTTCCATGACTTGTGAAATTACCTTTTAAACTGACTTAAATCATATGTATAGATGTCAAAGAACTATAAATGGCATTCATACATTTTCAACAGATGAATCACAAAACACAGGGAGGAGGAAAGATTCAGCCACTCTGAAGCATCCTGGAAATAGTTGGTATGGAATTTAAAAATGAAAGCTTCACTAAGTGACTAAATTAAACAGAGAATTTTTCAACTATTAAAAGTTTAAAAGTAAAAATATGTGCGATATACCCTATTGATTGTACCCTACTATTTATATTTCACAAAATACAACTAATTCTGCTTACTAAACATATTATTTAAAAATAAAATATAAACTGTGTCAAATCAAGCCTGGTACCTTCTGCTGCCAGAGTAAATGCAGTCCTTGGACTGAGGATATACAGTATTATTCACGTTTTATTCAGCAATCCAGGCGCTTTCAGCAATCACACACAACCTCTTGAGAGATGGTCATACTTCCAGCTGTAATGATGTGCTGCTCAGATGAGACAAGCAATCTGTGTGTCTGCCACAGACAGATGAACGTAGCCTATGATCGATGGAGTTTGCAGGACATTTAGTGCCCGGGGTTATGAATGACCCCACAGAGGCTGTGCACTAGTGCTGACAAATCAATGGTCAGTGCACATTCATTGGACGTGGACAGAAAGATGGCACGTTTCTGCCCATACTGAGGCAGCACATGGCCCCACAGGAGGACACTAAGTTTGATTACAGCACGCCTCATAAGTTACAGAGGTCGTGTTTTCATTACAACGCATATGTTACAGGAGACTCTTTATGACTATCTTTTGTCCATTTTTGCTCAACTGAAAATGAGCGTAAACAAGGAAACTAACCAAGGAGAGTACAAAAATGACCCAAATAACCAGAGAAAATGAAGAACGACAAACAAAATTGTTAACAAAATTAGTCAAATTTGACAAAATAATTTATGAGTAAATAAATCATAAGTGAGAAAGTAAATATACATTTGAGAAAAAAAATAACATAAACAACACAGGCAAAAATAAACAAATAAATTCAAACAAATACAAAATTATCAAGAAAAATGAACAGATATGAATTAAATGACCAATAAAACGAACAGAATAATCAAGACAATGAACAAAATGCACAACAAAATGAAAATTCTTACAAAACTGACACAACAGCTTTTTTGCTGTATGCTGAATGAATCCACAAATTTTAATGTATTCTATGTTTACATTTAGGCCCAAGTTATATTATTTTCATTTATTTTGTTCATTTTGTTTTAATGTATGCTGTTTGTTCATAACAGTACAGTGGTACCTCGGACAACGAGTTTAATCCGTTCCGGCGTCAGGCTCGGTATCCGAATTTCTCGTTGTCAGAAGAGCTCTTTGTCCGAGGTACCACTGTAATTCGGAAAATTACATTAGCCCTACAACAAACAAAACTGACATTCCTTAAGCAGGAGACAAAAAACTGGGGGGACCTTTTTACAGATATTGAGGGGGATGAATCCCCCCCTTAAATCTACACCCCTGCATAAAACCCGTGTCATAGCCTGTGACATCACTCCATCTTCAGTTTGGTGCCGTGGTGTTTAATGACAACGTTTTTACCTGACACTCCTCCAGCCACGTACGTGGCCATCATGAGTCCAACGGAGAAGCCGATGTGGACGGTCAGCGGCTCGCCCAGTGTGTTCCGACTGAGGACGGTCTGAGCCACCGAGCCACAGCCGAACAACTGACACGGAGAGAAAAAAACCAAAAAAATCAACACCAAGTTGAAAAACGTGAACCAAACAATCAAGAAAGTGAGCAAAATAAACAAAGGAACCAAGAAAATGTGGCAAAATTTAAAAAGCAATTAGGATTTGCGTGAAAAGCAACAAAATAATCAAGACAATGAAAAAAAAAAACAAATTAATAAATAAACTGAACAAAATCAACAAACTAACCAGGAGAATGCACAAAAAGTAACCTAATGACCAGGAGAATGCAGACAAACCAACAAAATCATCAAGAAAATCTGGAAAAATGGAACAAAATAGTCAAGAAAGTGAACAAAAACAACTAACAATGATCAAGAAAGCGATAAAATGAACATAATGAGCAAAAACAAGCAAACAAATAGCGAAAATATACCAAATAATCAAGAAAAATTAACAAAAATGAAGAAAATAAGCCACAAAATTAACAAAAAACATGCCCGCAATGAACAAAACAGCCAAGAAAATCAACAAGACTGAAGGAAAAAAATTAACGACACAAGAAACATGGACAAAATAAATGAGGACACAAATAAAAAGAAATAAAGAAAAATATTAAATAATGAACAAAAAGTACCAAATTGTGTTATATTTAACTGATTTATTTGATTACTTGATTACTTTCAGCATTTTATTACTTTTGTTGTTTACTTTTCTTTATTGCATTGACTATTCTCTTCATTTTGTTCACATACAATGTCTTTTTTTAGTCATATTTTAAATTTTTATTAGGGCTGTCAAAATTAATGTGTTAATCTGGATTAATACATTTGCATGATTAATTAGAGTAAAATTTTTAACACGATTAACGCGTTGACACGATTAACGTGATTAACGCACAATAACTCATACATCAAGGGGAAAAAGTGATGAAATCTTATGTTACATTTTACCATCTCACTGACATCTTCTTTAATATTTACTGTTTCTAAGTCAATTTAAATGTAAAAGTATAAGTCTTTACACATTTTGAAACAAATGACA
>JAQQAE010019659.1:0-10872 GCA_029823295.1 Pseudamia nigra | reverse complement strand
TACATGACATACACTCGACTGCAGCTGTGGGTAAGTGTTTACACTAACAACACTGTAATATGACTTTGTTTGACACTCTGGTGAAGTTTTACCACATCAGTAAACTAGTGGCTAATATTAGCTTCCCATGAGTCCTCTGGCATGAACGCTTCATAAGCCCTGCTGCCGTTCGTCTAAATATAGTTACATCCTGTTTTGGCTCCGACATGTCGTCCAAGAAGTGACAACCTGATTGGCCTCGAAACGACCTTTCAAAAACTAATGGGTAACGTCACGGTCACTTTGTCCAGTTATATATACAGACTATGTCTGTACCATAAGTTGTTTACAATCCACCAGTTTTATGAGAAATAAAAGAAGAACATTGCTATAAGACTGTTGGATGGACTGTGTTACATTTTTGGAGTGGTCGTTCCTACTAATATTACATGTTCAGTGTGCTGTATATTCTTAAGAGTTGATGAATGAGGGTCAGTGTTGGTACAGCTTGTGGGCGGGGCTACTTGTGTTGGCTTAAAATGTCCTTATTTGGTTGTTCATCTGTGCCACAGTCCGGGATGTGTAAACAGAGACAGTTCTCAAATAAAAGCACTGTTACTTCACAGAAGTAGTAGAAGTATTCATAAAAATAAGCACTGTAAATAAGAGTGTTACGATCCAGTCTGAGGAGGTGTGGCTTCCGCTCAGGGTTTCAGCTGATCTGTACATATTCGGAGGAGACAGGCATGGTTTGTGAGCTCTCTCCAATTTGCCAGCATTGGTAATAGCTGCTTGAATGTGAGCTGATAAGCGGCCGACGTGATGCAGCTGCGACAGACGACTTGGAGAGTTAGAGTTGAGACACTGCGAACACTTGGAGATTCCGACGGGAGGCGTGGGTGTTATTCGCCGGACCCATAAGCAGACATGTGCGGTGAGTTTGCAGACACATATCTACTCCAAGTAAGTATGTGATGTGTTTATCCTGAACCTCACGAAGGTCAATTTACTTGATTGTTTTATTTTTTTTCTCATTTTGTTGTGTATCTGTTGATTTTTGTTGGTTATATTGTACATTTTTATGAATTTACTTGATTACTTTTTCTTTATTTTTATTCATTTTGTTGTGTGTTTTGTTCATTCTACTATTTTGTTCATTATTTTATTGATTTTTGTTTCTTTTGTTCTTTTTCCTCATTTTGTTGCTTAGTTCGTTTTTGTTGGTTATTTTTTGTAAAATTTCTGCTTTCTTTTCTTTGTCTTTTTTATTTTACTCCTACTCATTGTGTGGCAAATTGTACCTGAGTAGAAGTACTTTTTTATGACAAATGTAACTGAGCAAAAGTAAAAACTATTCTGTAAAACAATTACTCACAGGAGTTCACTTTTTGAAAAATGTTCCTCAAGCACATGTAACTGAGTAAATGAGTACTACCCACCTCTGCTGTGTGACTTTTCACTTAACTAAGTGCTGCTGGTTTTTTGCCTTTTGTTTCTGTGCTTCATGTTTCATGTTCATGCTTCCAGAACGAGGCGGTACGAGAGTCTTTTTGAGAACGTTTGCAGCAAGTGTTGGACATGGTTCAGTCCTCAAAGCTTCATTCAGTACTCACTAGTGACATCTGCTGGCACAGTTGGTTGTTATACAGTCAAATGTAGCCCTGGAAATTCTATTCGAAGAACTTTATTTGTCCCCGAGGGGTAATTGAGGCAGGCGTGTAATGCAGTTGTACAACACAGCAAAGCTTTAGAAGAAGAATAAATAAAGCACGCAACACTTAACAATATATACAAGGTGCAAAAATTGCACTAAGAGATAGAAAGCGGTATGAATAGTACAATGTCCTTTTTTGTGAGTGTTGTGTCCATTGACAGGTAAAGGGAGAGTTGAGTGGAGGGAGGGGTCAGGATGAGAGGGGAGAGGAGTAACGTCCAGAGAGGCAGGCGGGTAAGATGGCTGTGAGGTGAGGACAAAGGTGGTTCTTCTCCTCTGTGTCCTGCAGCCTGGACAGAGGAGTCTGCATCCTGAGGGAAGTCACTCAAGGTCAGACCTTGAAAGATGTGAGATAAACAAAGAGCTTAGAGCCAAGGTGACGTGGATGTGAACCTTGACGTGGATGTGAACGTATCCTTTTAAAGCTGATGTCAGGGTGTCGACGTGATGTATTTAGACAGCAGTAAATCCTACACAGTCACGGAGGACTTTCCCTCTGCTGTCCGAGGCTCGAGCAGCGCCACGAACCAGCTGCTGATGAGGAAGATGAAGGTGTGTGTGAAAGTCTCCAGGTTGTGTGTTTTTCCATGACGAGTGGCATTGACTCACTCTGAGCCACAGCTGGAGAGTTCAGGTGAGGGTGGGGGGGGTCATGAGGGTTGGAAATTAGTAAGATTTGCATTTGCATTTGTTTGTTTTTTTACCAGTAGACTTGGAAGATATTGATGACCTTTTATTTTTGTTTATAACGTTTAAAATATTTTTTGTTTACTTTGTTCATTTTTTTGGCATTTTGAATATAATTTTATCCATTTTCCTTTAATGTTGCTCTTTTAGTCGCCTCTTTTGTTCATTGTTTTTGCATTCTGATTGTTATTTTGTCCACTTTGTTGCTTATTTTGTTCATTTTCTTCATGATTTTGTACATCTTTATTATTTTTGTTCATTTTTGGAATTATTTTGCATCCTTTCACAACTTTTTTTCTTTCAGTCCATTTTTTTCTTTAATGTTGTGATTTTGAATATTATTTTGTTCATTTTTGTTTTTCATGATTTTTTATATTTTGCATTTTGATTACTACTTTGTTCATTTTTGTTTGATGATATTCATTTTGTTGCTTTTTTTGTTCAGTCTTGCAATTTTTTTTTTACTATTTTGTTCATATTGCATTTTGATTGTTGTTCTGTTCTTTTATTGCTTATTTTGATGATTTTATTTAGGTTCTTGACCATTTTGTTCATGTTTTGCTTTTGAGTGTTATATATTTGTCTATTTTAGGCATTACTGTTAACTTTTTCTTCATAATTTTGTTCATTTTCTCAACTGTTTTATTCATTTTTGCATATTTCTTTGTTCATTTAGCCACCTATTTTGTTCATGCTTACTAATTTTCTTAATTACCTTATTGATATTCTGTATTTGACACTGAAAACAGTCCAGGAGGATCCAGAAATGCCAGAGTGAAAATGCACTAATGTTCAAACAAACCTTGCCCTTTTTCTGATCTGTTGTTACATCTGTTTTTGCTGCTGTTTCACTGTTTCACCACAACACTTGACATGACAGTTTGAGGTTTAACTCGCTGTTGTTCTTATGTTGGAGACGAGTGACTCACTGATGTGAAGAGGGAGATAAATCAGGTGACACTTATCCAGTCCTCATAAAACTATCAGTTCTGATTTATGTTTCATAAGCATCATCGTTCCACCTGCTGCACACGACAGCGCTCAACACAGTAGTTAAAATAATGACTCTGCAATTTAAGAGTCTGGTCTGTGAAGACTTCTTGTCCTTTTCAATGTGAACTAAAATGTAGAGACATGCAGACTTCAACTATTAACCCTCGTGTGGTATTTGGGCCAAATTGACCCAAATTGTCATATAGTTGTAGAGAGAAGCTATTTTGTGTGGAAAAAAAGAACAAAATCATCACCAAAATGAACAAAATACTTAAAAATAAAAACAATGAGCAACATTGAAGAAAAAAGGATGAAAAGTTTCTTCATACTGAACAAAATAACCAAGAAAATGAGCTAAAATAAGTCAGAAAATGAAAAAATGGAACACAATAATAAATGATCATCAATATCAACAAAACTGCACAAAAAGAAGCAAAACTATCCACGAAATGAATGAAGAACAACAAGTTGAAAAAAATAACCAAGAAAATGAACAAATGTGAGGGAAAAATGAACAAATGCAAAGGAAAAATGAACAAATGCAAAGGAAAAATGAACAGTTGTCCTGTAAAACCAACAAAATAAGCAACAAAATGAGCAAAAAAATAAGCAAAAACAAAAAAATAAACAAGTAAATGAGTAAAAATGAACAATATGATGATGAAATGAGCAAAATAAGATTACAAAAATAAATAAAATAAACAACAAAAATGAGCAAATTACCCAAAAAAGCTGAAATGAATCTGTTCTGTGTAATTAAGTTACTCACTACCGCAAGTACTTTTATTTTGTGATTACTTCTACGTACTCCCTGGGGTTTAGGGTCAATTTGACCCGAACACTAGACGAGGGTTGATATAAAATGTGCCTGTACACTACTGGAAGGTTTTAGGATACATGAGAGCTTCAGTGTAAAACAAATTAAATGGCTCTGAACTTTTAAAAAACCCTCAGCGTGAATGATGCAAGATAATGATTCAGACTGAGACACATTTTATGACAGAATGAACTTTATTCAAAGATGAAGCAAAGAATTGTTACTTGACTTAAATATGCACAATAGTTACCATCAGCCGGTCGTCCACGGGTCACATTCAGCCTCACTGTCTATTCCAGCCTGGAGAGGTCGTGACACAGCAAATCCTCCACCCAGTTTTGAAATTGACTGTGACCTTGATCTTTTTCATCATATTTGGAACCATCATAGCTCAGGGGTATATGACAGTTTCAACCTCATGACATAGCTAGAAATGCATGTAGGTCAAAGTGAAATCATTTCAGGCCCTACTGATCTTCCAGGTCCAAGTAAAGGTGAGTGAGAGGTATAATGGAGTCTAATCGATCTATCCTCCTGCTATCGGAGTTTTGCTACTGTGGGTCAAAATGGGCTTTTGCAATTTCTAAGGCTGTGACCTAATCAATGTGTAAATTTGGTGGTGGTTGTGATAATAACCCTTCTCCCTACTCTGACTACCCATGTGCCAAGGTTGATTAGTTTGGGTGCAGGGTTCTTAGAGATGCTTTGGACACACAATTATTATTATTAGCATTATTATTAATTAATAATTGTATAGGACGAGGTGATGAACACTGCTGTCTGGTATTTAGGATGTATGGCATTTATTCTTTTTCTTTTTTTTTCTCTTGTAGTTCTGATTTTCTTATAGTTCTGATCTGAAAGGCACCTTATGTATTATGGTTTTAATCAGTTTAGTTATTTCTTTCCACATACATTTGTTGACACATATTCACATTTTACAGATACATGATGGAGAAATGAAGAAAACGTTCAGGCCCTTGTGCTCCATTGAAAAGGTGGAGCATAGTAGACAGATCCATTGTATGGCAACATCTAAACACATCCAGCTCGACTTTGAAAAGTTGTTTGTTGCAGTCCTACGGTGGTACTCCAGCTAACAAACGCTTCTGGTAACATAAAATCCGGGTAACAAAAAAAAAATCGGCCAAAATTTTGTTCCAGCTAGCGGGAAAAATTTGGGAAACGCAAGAGATAGACCCGGAAGCGAACTATCACCCGGATGTAAACAGTCAACATAATAAATGAAAGCTCCTACGGGATGTAATAGGCCGAATGCTATCCCCGATTAGCTCAATGTCACTGCTACAGAGCTGCTACTTAACAGTGCTGTGTCCTGGGTGTCAGGCTAACAACACTTGGGTGTTTGAATCAAGGCTCCAGGTTCTGAACCAGTTCTTTTTTGGTGGAAATGTTCTGAATGTTTCAAAATGGGACCGTAAGGCTGTAAAATCTTTGATGGTGTAAAAGGGCTGTCAGAGGGGGTTCATCTGGGCATTCACTAGTGCATTACAAAACTAAGAGAAGACAAGAAACATCTAAAATAAGATTCTACATGATAGCAGATTTACATGAGTATAAAAGTCAGTAATAATAATAATAATGACAATGAGAAGTGAGTCACCAAGACTGTCAGCTTTCTTGTATTGTGCAGTATTGTACAGAAGCTAAAATTAAAAAGTGGAGTTTAGAAAGACATGTCCCTTATGATCAGCTGAGGAATAGGCCCAAAGTCAGCTGCAGTTCTCATAAATCTACTGAGAAATTTCACATTTCAAGTCACTTCCTGTGTGGCTGCATGGTCTGAATCTGTGCTGTGGAGAAAAGTTTAATGGAGTGCAGGCAGTTTTATCAGACAAGGTTTTGAAAAACAGAATCAAGTAGATTTACAGTAAGGTTTAGGCTCTAATTACCTGCTTGACTGGCCACACACTGTCAAGTGCTCAAATAAATCCACCAGAGGGAGCTGTTGCACCATTTACTCATGTGTGTTTAAGCCCCGTAAACGCCTTGCATGTATTGTGAACCTGTATGTTTATTGTACAGTGTGATTAAAATACTTTTTAAAATGCAATCAATGTCCCAATGAGGACAGCTAATGGTTCTATTCTATTCTATTCTATTCTATTCTATTCTATGCCTTGTTTTTTTATTTTGGATTCTGAGTCTATAATAAAGTTGAATAGTTGAAAATTGAATTATTCTACTCTATTAAAGTGCAGACATGTCTCAAAAAAGGACAGACACATCAGACCCATATGTCAAAAACAATCCACATGAGTAAAAATGTCTTTGCACAATCAGACATGTTTAATACACAGTGGACATACCGAATGCCATGCATGCTTTTGTTCAGCCTTTTTCATCTTCTTTCAATCGAGACTTTCCTCATGCAAACTGAAACTCTAAATAAAACTACTCATGCGCCCATAAAACTAAGCTAACGTCAAAAGTCACACAGAAGGACAAAGTAAAAATCAAAGCTCAGGATACTTTAAATTCTACAAGCCTGATTGCCTTCCAAAGAGCCTGTTTGTTCCTCACCCACCAATGCTGGACAGTGAGGTCCAGCTGCTGCAGGTTCTTCTCAGGTCGCCGCCGTTCGCTCACAGGTGCTGCTGTCCAGCCCCGCCGTCTGCTGAGGTGAACACAGCCGATTCTGTGTTCTCTCATCCTCCTGTTATGTCTGCTCTCCGCTCACTGGAAATTTCCTCCGTGGAGCCACAAAGAGCAGATTTTACTCTGCTGCATCCTGTTCACCATGGAAATCCACATCCACTGTGGGAATGTAGTGATTCTTGTCAGACAGAATTATTAATGATTCACTCTATCGGATAAAAGTTTGGACACACCTTCTCCTTCAGTCTTTTTTCTTTACTTTGTTAGTTTCCACATTTTCCGTTAATACTGAAGACATCTAAACTGTGAAAGAACATGTATGGAATCATGTAGTAAACAAAAAAGTGTTAAACAACCCAGAACATGTTTTCTATTTTAGATTGTCCAAAGCAGACACATTTAGCTTTGATGACAGCTTTTCACACTAATTTTTTAAAAATTTAACCTTTATTGATACAAGTGATCCCATTGAGACCCAGTTTTCATTTACAAGAGAAAACTGTTTCTGACATCAAATAATTTACAGCAACATGAACAAACAATAAATGAATCTACAGTCTACAAAATCTCTAACACGTACAGGATCCCAGGACTGATGGCCTTCTCCTGGTATTCTGTCCTTGGTTTTCAGTTCACAGCCGTATCGGTCAATGGTTAATTTGTGCCTTTTCTTCCTTTCTTAATGTGCTTTAGACTAGTGGTTCTCAACTGGTGGGTCGGGACCCAAAGATGAGTTCCAGACTTGTGTTGGGTAGTTCAACAAATGTGTGATTAAAAATAATAATAATCCACAAAATGAACAACATTGGTTACTAATTATTTGTGTAAAGCTGTTTTAGAGAGCCAACAGTTATGCACATAACACTTAAATGTACTAGTAAAAAACAGCAAACAGTGAATTTAACAGTTTTACATGAGTGTTTTTTTTGCTAAATGTTAGTAATCATAATGGATTGGATCTACACAGCACTTTTCAAGTCATCCAAAAGCGCTTTACACCAAATCCATTATTCATTCACTCCTCAGTAACACACTAGTGGGGATAATATACAATCTGTAGCCAATGGCTGCCAGTCCACACCAACAGCCACCAAACACTCATTCACATTCATACAAGGCAAGGTGGGTGAAATGTCTTGTCCGAGGACACAACAGACTAGGACAGATGACCAAGGGCACAAGGGACTATGACAGATGGACAAGGACACAACGGACTAGGACAGACGGCCAAGGACACAACGGACTGGAACAGACGGCCAAGGACACGACGGACTAGAACGGACGGACAAAGACAAGAGGGACCAGGACGGTCAGACAAGGACGGACTAGGACGGACAGACAAGGGCACAACGCACAACAGAAAGACTAGGATGGAGTGGCATTCAAACCACCGACCTCCTGGTTATTGGACAAACCTCTAAACCTCCTGAGTCACACATTTTGTTGATTTGTTGATTGTTCTTATTAATTTTGTTTATGACTTTATGAGTTTTAAAATGTCTCTTTATTGATTGTATTTGTTTGTTCATTTTGCTGATTGTTTTTAATGTTTTTGTTAATATTGTGATTATTTAGTGCCTGTGAAAATATGTGGAAATTCTTGTCAAAACATGTACATTTGATCCATATATGCACGTTTACTAGCTTATAAGAATATATTTGCCTGGCTGATGTTCTAAAAGTGGCTCATGACTTGATGACTGTTGGGAAACATGGGTGACAGGGTGAGAACCAACAGATAATAAATAGATATTAAAAGTGCATTGACAATAGAAGCTCAGGAGGTGAACGCGTGCATTGGACTTGCATTATATCTTCATCAAATCTCTTCTCCGAGTATGCACTAGCAGCTGCAGAACTAGTCCCTGAAGTGCACATCACAACCTGCCCATGTTTGGGAATCACTGCTTTAAACAATAGTGTACATCCAGCTGTGTGGAAACAGTTTGGTGGTGATCCCTTCCTGTTTTAACACGTCAGTGCCCCTGCGGCTCTATCAGGAGCTAAAACACTTTTACCAGGACACTGACTGACCTGCTCTGAGAAAGGTTCGCTATAAACCTTCTAATACCGGGGATGAAGTGCAAAGATTTATTGCTCTGCATCTATGTTTGATCTGACTAGAAGAAAATCCCTTCAGCCGGCTTAAAAAATATTGAAAACCTTCACAGAAAATGAGTAGCATTAACATGCCCACACGCATTTAGTAATGAAACAGAACTTTGTTTCTGAAATGTGAGTCACAAACTGTAGCCAGGATACATAAATCAAAGCCAAACCTGGCCTATGCAACTCATCCAGCAACATCTTTTATTGTCTCTGTGCAAATCACCTTGACTGAGTAAAACAATGAGACATTGTGACTGTGACTCCATTGTCTGCATGTTACAGTGAGCCCAGTGTTGCCTTTGGCTGCATATTTATGTGCCTGTTTTTAATGTAAATTAACTTTAATACAGTCAAGAGACTTGAACAGTGCCTCATGAGCACTAGCCAACACTTGTATTTGTTTCTCGTGTAACCTTGGAGATGTGATGCCAGCGTAGGGAAAAACTGTGAGCAACACTGCAGGCATTAAGCCTCTGTGAGTCACATACAAACAGACTGAGTTTTGTGGAATGTAACGGTTTGCTCAAGTAATGTGAAATGCTTGAATTTGTATTTGAGTATTTTCGTTTTTTACACTTCTTTATGTCCCAGACTTATATTTTACACTGTGGTCACATTTCAGATTAGATTTTTTTAAATGTACACACAGGAAGACTGCTCAAGGTGGCCATTTTTTTTCCCCAAACGACTCTGAAAAGCTTATCCTGCATGTTTTAAGTTGGTTGATGCACTTTACATGGGCATATCATGGTTTTCATTTATTTACATATGCTGTGAAGTTTTATGTTTATTATCAAACTTCCCATGCAAAATTGATTCAAATCATTTATATCAATGGTTAAAGTGCAAATAGAACACCTCAGTTCAATGGTAAGATTTAAAGTCTTTTGCAGGACCTGAAATCTGCAAACAATGTGTTTGGGGTGTTCTGTGTTGTATTATTTTATGGTTCATAATGCGCCAGACATTTTCAACAGGTGACAGGCCAGGGCTGCATCAGGCCACGCAAGCATCCAAATACATGCACAATGTGCTTTGACATGATGAAATAAACGAGGCCCTCCATGAAAACGACGTCACATGGCACATGTTGCTCCAAAACCTGTCGATACTGTTCAATATTCATGTTGCCTCAGGTGCAGGTTACACATGTGCACTAATGTAGCAATGTCCACGACAGAATCATGTCTCTTTATAATACAGGCCCCTTGAGCAAAATCATCCACTACTGGTTTTCAATCTTGTCCCTTGTGTTTAGAGAGTTCTGCAGATTCTCTGAATCTTTTAATGATATTAAGGGACACATCTTTTTTAAATCTGTTGCTGGAATCAAATTTAAAAGGGGCACATCAGTTTAAAAACAGGGATGTGCTTTTTTGTGGTTTCAGTGTTCTGCATTTTCACAGAATGTACTATTAGTAGGTTTACTGAAGTCAAAGAGCTGAGTAGATTTTAAACCTCTGTTATTTTGAGGGCACCGCTGCTGGAAATTATTTTCCATCTGCTCTTTACTCGAGCTTCATTCTTATGTGTTTTTTCCACAAGTAGCTTCAGCTGGCCACTTCCAGCAGCACACATGAGTTAAACCAGTCAACAAGTACAGTATCTACTAAGAAGCTCATGCATATTTTGGTTTGGTATGACTCATAACTGAATGATAACTGCATGACCTGAATGAATGAAGAACAAAGAGATCCTCTGTGTTATTAATAAAACGTAGATAGAAAAAATATACAGATGCACACTGGATTATATTAAATTTTAATGTGCACAGCGTGATATTGTACAGTAATTGCAAGGCAGGAAAATCATCTCTTATAAAAATATCACCTTTAGAGCTTAAAAACTCAGTTCAAAAAACAGGTGCTATTATATTACCATCCCTGTGAGAAGACAGCAGGTAGACTGAAGGTGACGGAGTCAAAGCGAGCTTTTAGTGTCTCAATAAAACATA
>JAQQAE010019658.1:0-10872 GCA_029823295.1 Pseudamia nigra | reverse complement strand
ACCTGCCCCTTAATGTCTCCTAAGAGCAGAAACATGCGGCGTTTCAAACCCTCCTCGTCGCCGTTCAAAGCAGCCCGGATGCCGCCGTACGGAGGCTGACACCTTGCGAGCTCTGCATCTTTAAAACCGAAAAAAAAGAGAGAGGGGGAAAAAAACGGACAAGACAAACAGAGGCAGCTCAGTCATAACTGTGGGATGATAAGGACTACCTCTTTTTACTTTTGGAGAGAGCCGTGCCGTTAGGAGAGCATTCGGCATCAGCTGTTCCACACTGGTCTCTCATTGCTGGAAGTCGGGGCTGAATGAGTCACATGACAGAACTGGAGGCAGAGATCTAGAGAAAAGGCACAGCATTTCGCCTCGCACCGCCATACTGTATTTTGAGCCATATCACATTTTTATTGCAACATTTTACTCCCGCTCGGTGAGTACATTTCCAATGGCTTTTTTGTAAGCATTTTTTTGTCTTTTTAATTGCCCCCCTTTTTTTATTTTTCCTCCTTTTGCTGGTGTTTGAATTGAGCATTGACATGGTGGTTTGGAGCGTTTTTCCCCATCCAGGCTTCAAGTTTTTAGCATGCAGTTATTCTGATGGAGATGGAGAGTACCGAGAGGGTAAACGGGTGCCTTGTCGGTCTTGAGAAAGCCTTGGCAGTTTTGTTTCGAGCAGGTTTTGTCAGTATTGAGATTTTTCCCAACGTTCGCTGGTGGTTTTGAAACATTTTTATGATTATTTTTTTGTTTCTGTCGACTTTTGCTGTTGCTATATGCTTTGGTTTGCATTTTGCAGTGTTGTTTGTTGCCTTTCGAGTTTTGTGATTTTGATGTCTCGGTGAAAATCGCCACCGATCCAAGCAACCCTCCCCCTTGTTTGCTTTTACTTTCTTTTCTTTACATACACGGAGTCATTTTTAAAAAAAAACAAACAAACAAAAAAACAAAACAAAAAAACAGCCCCGAGCCTGACTGACATTTTAACGTGCTACTTTTCTTGCAGTACAGCTCACAGGTTTGTTGTTTTTGTGTTTCCTCCTCTTTTTTCGATTTCATTATACTTTTGCTGGTGGCAGTGGCAAGTCTTTTTGGATGTTGATCATATTTTTATTTTTGACTAGATGATGCTTGGGTGGACAAGGGGAGTTTTGATTCTTGGGGGGAGTTCAATGCGTTTTTGTTTTCCACGAGGATGAACAGACATTTTCCCTTTGCAGGTATAACATGAGTGAATAAGTCTGTGTGTATTTACAATAAAGACTAAGGTGACAGAAATATGCACCTGTGGCTGACGTGTTATTTTATAAGGCTGCTCAGATTGATCACTAGAGAGGGCATTCCGTGGGTTATCAATGATATCTGAAGGTTATCCTCGATTCATAACACAGTGACACAGTGCACGAAAACGCATCGGGCTTTGATCACAACGTTGCCTTTGTGTTTGAGTTCTTCCTTTACCAACAATCTCCAAGCCGACGCAGCTGAGGAAGCAAATGTAAGTAGCGACATTCAGGTCCCTCAGAAGGAGAAAAAAAAAAAAAAAAAAGGAAGGGAAGAAGGAAGGATGCGCCGTAACGATCCTCCACAAATAAAGTATCCAAACTCTTATCCGTGTATCGACGTGGAAGTGGCAGGAAATCCTTGGCTGCAGTCTGCAGATGTCTTTAACCAGGTTGCACTATGCCATCAGGTCAGTACTTAGAGAAATAATTAGGATTACTGTTTGCACCAGGGGCAAACTGAGCTGCAATTTCAAGTCCCACAGGCTTTTTGTAGGACTGTACATTCACAATCAGCAATATGGTTTTGCAGGAAGTGACAGAATGGATTGATCTGAAAGAGGCAGGATCAGTGGATGTGCACTTGGACACACTTCCATGTGGCTGCGTCTGTAGGAGGAAGGACAGCAAGCAACTGGGGACAAAATCAACAAGTAAATGAGCAAAGAACCATCAAACTCCATAAAAGCTGGAATCGACTAAACGAGCACAAATGAACACAACGATCAAGGAGATTCACAGAAATGAGCAAAATGAGCTGTAGGATTGAAGGTCGACGAAATACGCAACAAAATTAGCAAAATCAATTCAAAAATAATCAATAGGCGAACATGACTAAGAAAAAAAATATTAAAGAAAATGGAAAAAATGTGTCAAAAGTAATCAAGTAAATTCAACAATGTGAGGAATGCAGTTTGGAAAAAAAAAACCAAGCAAATAACAAACTAATTCTGTACAAAACCAAAAAAGAACAACATAACCAACAAAATTGAAGAAAGGCAACAAAATAATGGAGAAAATGAGCAAAAATCAACAATATGTCCAATAAAAGTGAAAACAGTCAACAACATAAGGAAGAAAATGAGAAAAAATGATCGAAATGATTGGCTAAATCAACCCAAATGAGCAAATTAAACATCGCATCTTGAGCAGTGTTTGACATCATGTATTTTTATATTTGCCTGTTTCTGGACTGGATGAATGACATTAACGTGACCTTTTACCTGTGGATGAATCACCTGGTAGAAAAACATATTTACATTCTGTCTGCATTATGAATTACTCACAACTTGAATCGCTTTTTATGGCATTTCCTTTTACTCATGTACATCATACTTCTACTTGAGTCATTATAGTTAGGAAGTAACAATACTTTTACTTGAGTACTGTTTCTGTTTCCTCTCCTCACCTCTATGGACGTTCTTATATGTGGAGGGTTTGTGTTTTTGTAGTTTGAAGTCAATATGAACCTGAAAATATACATGTGGTCAATATTAGATGAAGAAATACGAGTAAAATGTGCATTTGCAGATGATATGGACATTTTGAGACTAAAACCCTGGTTTTATATGAAATAGAAGGAATTTTTGTTCATTTGGAGATCTTTTTTTTTCTTATTTGTTTATTTTATTCATTATTTGGCTCATTTTTGTTCAATTTAGAGATGATTTTGGTTTTGTTCATTTTAAGTCTATTTTCTTCCTTATTTTGTTCTTTTGTGACCATTTTTGGGAATAATTGTGCACTTTTTCTTTATTATGTGGTCATGGCCGAAGGCAGTGGCACAACTTTGATGTCTTTGATGTTTTTTTCCACATATACTTCCGTAGTGTATTAAAGAGCAGTTTTTAACTTTTCAAAATAAAGTTTCAGAGATTATACTGACGAAAATTATAAACCAAACTTGTCCAAATTAAAATTTTTGGTGCTGTCCAAACTCAATGTTCATTCTTGCTCATTTTGTAGCTTATTTGGTTCATTTTTGGTCATTTTTTTGTTTTTCTGTGTTTATTTTTGTACCTGTATAGTTATTTTCTGTTCATTTTCCTTCTTATTTAATCATCACATGTTCATTTTTGCTCATTTTGTTGCTTTTTTGTTCATTTCCATACATCTTGTTGATTATTTTATTATTTGACTGTGTTGTTCATTCCCTTTCATTTGGTTTGTTACTTTGTGAATTTTTATTTGTTTCTGTTGATTTTGATTCATTTTCAGTGATCATTCACATGTATCTGCATATTTTCTAGGTATTTTTTGTTTCCATTTGATGATTTTGTTGCTTATTTTGTTCATTCCTGTACATCCAGACACTAATTTTGTTCATTTTTATTCACCAACTTGATTACTGTGCTGATTTCTTTGTCCCTTTGCATATTGTTTTATTCATTTTCTGGACTTTTTTGAAAATCTCCGTGCATTCTCTCAATGATTTTGTTACATCTGCACATTTTCCAGCTAGTTTGATGATTTCTTTCCTTATGTTGTATAGTTTTTTCAAGATTCTGGATGATTTAGTCGATCTTGTTGGCCATTTCTGTTCATCTGAAATATTATTCCAAAACTCTCTTTATTTACCTGATCACGTTGTTCTTTTTTTTCCTCTACTGTTTACATCATTTTGCTCATTTTATTGCTTACTTTACCTCATTTCTAACTTATTTTGTGCATCTTTCTTAAGATTCGTGATCACTTTGTCAACACTCCCACCTGTTTCTGTTAATTTAAGTATTATTTTATTTCTCTTCCGGCTTTTGTCATTCACTTGAATCTTTTGCACATTTTATTGCATATTTTGCTCCTTTTCCTGGTCATTTTGTCCATTTCTTTTCCCCACAAACACACAGTGATGCATTAACAATTCACAGGAAAATAAAACGTCCAAGGCTCTGCATTTTCATAGGATCCAGGAAAACCTGACTAAAACTGTCTCACACCCTCAATATCACATCAGTCCAAATCTATTTCAAAGCTTATGTCCCACACAGTCGAATCATTTGTGCAGCGTCTTCTTTCCCACTGAGTCACGTGGGTTCATCGTGTGCTGTACATGTCATAAATCCGGCTTGTGTTTCTATCCATATGTATCCACTTGAACGGGACACGGTGTGTTATTGTCGGCCTATAAAACACCGGACGTTGGCCCATTAAGTCTCACAATGGACGGTTAAACCTCGGCGTCATTAAACAAGCTGCCACGGTAGATCACAATCACAGTCGCAATATTGACGAGGAGGTAAAATTTAAAAACAATAAGCTGTTATGTATCGATTTCTCCGTCCTGTGTCAGATCTATGGAGGTCATAAAGCAGGTGTATAAAGAGACGAAGCAAACTTCTCAACTAGATGCACTTTAGATTTTTATCCATGATGCGAAATCCGGAAGAAACTGACCTGTCTTTAATTTTGGGAGTTAATGCATCCACGCTTCACAGCATTTCATGTCATTTGTGTATTATTTTTGACATTTGCGGCTATTGCATTTTATTTTGAAGGTGTACAGTTTTTAAGAATAAAAATGTTATTGGCATTTTTAAGCGTAACATCAAATAGGCATAAAGAAAGCATGAAGAAAATGGACAAAACAGGAACTGAAAGTGGACAAAATGAGACAAAGAATGACAAAAAGGAACAAGATCATCATGACATTAAGAAAATAATGCAAAAGTTGAACAAACTGCAGAAGAGAATTGACAGAACATGACCCAAAAAATAAATGAAGCAAATAGTAAGCAACAAAAAATGAGAAAATTAAGAACAAAAATGACTACTTTAATGCACAATATGAACAAAAACCATTAAAATGATGCATGAAATGAACAGAAAATAGCTACAAATGAGAAAAATAATCAACAAAATTAACAAAAATTATGGATATGATGGACAAAATGAACATATTACAGAAGTAAATTTAAAAAACATTATGCATGAAATGAACATAAAAAAAACAAAATTGAGCAAAAATAATACAGAAAATTAACAAAGTGAATAAAACTGCATAACACAAACAAAACAACAAAAGAAAGTGGACAAAGCATGACTAAAAACATGCAAAAGAATGAACATGAAACAATAAAACCTGAACAAAATAATCAAGAAACTTCAGAAAAATGAACAGCAACATACAACAAACTAATAAAATTATTGATGAAATGACAAAAATAAATAATGAACTGAACCCGTAAAAGAAAACAATGGACAAAATCTACTGAAATGATGCACAATATGAGCAGAAAAGAACAAATAACCAAAATAATCAAGAAAATGAGCAAATATGAATAATGTAATGCACAAAATGAGCAAAAAAGAATAAAGATGAAGAGAATAAGCACTAAATCAACAAAACAAAACACAATATAAGCAAAAGGACACAAGAAATTGGATCAAAACATGGATCAAACAATACAATACTATACAAAATCACTAAAACCCCTTAAATTGATCAATAAAATACAAGAAATGAGTAAAATAACTGGTGAAATGAACACATTAATCAACAAACTGGTGGCCACAGATTGTAGTGATCATGAACTACACACTCAGTGTTTGTCATACATTTATTGTTTTTTTCATATAAACAATTCCTTTTATGTCCGTCGTGGTGATTTTGTTCACTTGACTTGTATGTCATGGTTATTATTTCAACAAGTCCTTCGTTTTACTACAGACAATAAGCATCATTTATTTCTACTCACAAACACAACCAGTGACAGGATTCATAAAACTGAGCCCCGGCCGACAGCGTTTCCTCCTGACGCGTTTCCAAGGCAACAAAAGGAGCGTTCGTCATGTTCCCCCATCGTGACTCGCCGTAGCCTAGTTTTCACTCAGGGACAGAGGGCTCCGGGTTCGGGATGACGCCGCCGTCTGAAGGGTAGGGGGGAAACTCGAAGCCGCCCTCCTGAGGCGTAATAATACTAGATCCATTCTGATAGCACCGGGTTGGACCCGCTCGCTACCATCCGATGGGCTTAAAGGGATGGACTTGGTCGGCAATGTTGCATCAGGCCAGGGAACTTTTTTTTAGCCTTTTATTGACCAATTTTCCTGAATCCATGCGAATTGTAGCCTCGATTTCCTGTTTGCCGCTGACAGGAGGGCGTGGCCTCCTGCCGCTGCAGCCCGTCTGCTTCAAAGTTCACACATGGACTTGAGTTAGTGTCGCCTTTCCATCAACTTTGCAACCAATCGCAAACGTTCTCCTCTGACCTCCGGCATCAACAAGGTATTTCATCCAGAGAACTGTTGCTCACTGGGTGTTTACTCATTTGCAGCCCATCTGGTACCAACAACCATGACGTTCATGTAAATCATCTTACATCCACATTCTCATGCTTGGGTTAAAGTTCAGCAGGTCATCTCGTTGTGTCCACGTGGCTCAATTCCTGCCACGTGATTGGACACTAGCGTACCTAATAAACTGTCCACCTTCGAGGTCTTCCTGCCCACGCGACTAAATGACCTGTGGTTGTTTTGTCATTGTGAATTTTTTGCATCAGTTTTGTCTTTTATGTTTTTGTCCTGCACACTTTTTTTCATATTTCTGAAGCATTTCTGAATTTATGAAGCGTCTTTGTTATTTTCATTCTCGTGTCGACATAAGTTTAACTTTAAAGTTTTCACCTATTTGCATTTTTCTGCATCGTGTCCTTTGTCTTGTTTTTTGTGCGTTTTGTTTTTTTGCAGATTTTTTTTTCCATTTTTTTCTTTCGAAAGTATAAAACTTTTCACATCTTTTTACATAATTCATGTTTTTATACCTTTCACACTGTTATTGTAGTTTTGTGCCTGTTACATTTGTTTTTTTCCCCACAACTTTATGATTTTTGTGATTGTGATGATTCTTGTCACATTGTTGACTATAATTTTGTTTTTATATTGAATTTATCCTCTTGCAACCATTACATCCTTTTCATCTTTGTTTTTGTAATTTGCATCATTTTCATGCACAATCTTCAGTTTGATGTCACCACAGTCAGACGTTTTGTCATATACTGTTAAAATAGGCTGTAAAAAACTCACTCTTTTCTTGATTTAACTCAAATTGTTGTAGAAAATTTTAAATTCATCACCAGCTCTTGTGCTTGTGTTTTCAGCAGCTCATTAAAAGGCAACACATTTTACTGCAATATAAATCCGAGATGCATTATATTAGGCACATTTGAAGAGTTCATTTTTACAAAAACAGAAAACTCCACTTTTATAAATCTTGAAAAAAAATTGTTTACCCAAAGTAATATCAGTCAAACTGAAGCTGCGAGTAGAAATGACATAACAGAGCAAAGATGCACAGGAATGGATTTTGGATCCTAAAGGACGTCTGTGTGAAGCGTCCATCAAACCTGCCAGCTCTTTTTTTTTTTTTTTTTTCCAAATGGACCGTTTTTAGAAATTACAAAACTTATTATTGCAAATATCTCATCATTAAATTACATGGCAGTGACTCAGTGCCTTTATTCATGTAGACACAGTACAGATGACCTGCTGACGTTTAAAGTCTGCAGCACAATGGGGAACTGTTGAGTTCACAGAGAATAGTACATCCCGTGAGCGGCTGTTCTCTGCCTTGTTGATGCCGGAGGTGGGAGGAGAATGGTCATACTGGTTTGAGTTGATGGAACGGCAGCAGTAACTCAAATGACCGCTGGCTACAACGGAGTATTGCAGAGGAGCATCTGCAGGTGTAGAACGTGGACGGCAGCAGCAGAAGATCACACGTGGTCACACTCCTGTGAGTCTCAGTTTGCTCTATACCTGGACATTATGGTGATGATTGACATAAGCAACATGAAAGTGTGGATCCATCCGAGCTCGTATCGACTCTTCAGGCTCCCGGTGGGGCCACATTTTGGGACCTTTAGTCCTAACTGTTTAAACACACAGACTACATGAGTATTGCTGCTGACCATATCCATCCCTTTATGACCACAACATCCCAATACAAAATGCAGCATGTACATTTACTAGCCACCTTGCTAGTACTGGGTTTGACTTTCTAGCTATCAGAAGATGGTACAGTGTGTTCATGAAGGGATGGTCCACTGGGACCATGTCTCGATGCGTCAGCACCTCATCCAGGGTCAGCCGGGATCGGCTCCAGCCCCCCTAACCCTGACCCCCCTCCTCGCCAGGACAAAGGGGTAGAAGATGGATGGATGGATTTTCCATTATATTTTTTGATTTGTTTATTTTGCCTTTTTAAAGCCTCTTGGTGTCTTTTACTGTATTTTTCGCACTATAAGGCGCACCGGATTATAAGGCGCACTCTCAAAAAATGATCAATTTTTGGGATTTTTCCATACATAAGGCGCACCGGATTATAAGGCACATTATGCAACACAAAACTTAGATAAATCAAACGTTATTAAAAATGAAAAATATTAGTAAAAAAAAAAAGGGAAGACTAAACTGTATTTTTCTTCCATGTTATTGTACATTTTGCCAATGTTCACTAATAAAAAAAAAGAAAAATATTATAAATTAAACATTTATTCAAGGCTTTCCACAACAACAAAAAGTCGTACTAAAGCATTTTGACAGATTTTTGAGCGCAGCGTACCACATACTGACTTCGAACCGATTTTACCGTAAGCACAAACCAGGAAAAATCCATATATAAGGCGTACCGGATTATAAGGCGCACTTTTGATTTTTGAGAAAATTAAAGGATTTTAAGTGCGCCTTATAGTCCGAAAAATATGGTACTTGTTTTTGTCTCTTTAACATTGTTGCATCTTCTACCAGCCACACATAACTATCAAAGTTCAGCCTTTAAAGTGAATATACATCCATTCATAATCTTTTCAATCAGTTCGTACCATGACGACACCGTATTCTCTCGTCTGTGCACATCACACCTGAGTGGAAGCGTTAACGGCTGCCTCCTCCCTCACCCCCTCGCAGGGACATGTTTCCTCCACTCTGAGCTCACGGACGTGTGTCCTGCTCGGCTTTATGATAGCTTCCATTACGTCCCACGGTGCTGTCTCCCCTCAGGCGGGTTTCTGTTATCTGGGCCAAGCAGGACCTGCACAAGGGAATTTTGCAGGAAAACATAACAGCTCATGTGTGGCTATACCTCTACTACGATGAATTAAACATCACGCCGGAGTCAGATGTTGATGCAGACACCGCTATTGATTGCATGCAGCGGTATGCACGTCTCAGACGGGTCTGAAAGCACGTAAATGTTTGCATTAACAGGGTATGTTTCACTGAGACCGAGTTGGACAAATGGAAATGTGTTGCTCATGAATTGAATCCTTTATACATGTGTTATGCATTCAGCAGCACAGGGTATCAACACCGGAGAACACATACATGTGGTATATCCCAAATGCACATAGAAATACCTTAAAAACTGCGTTGTATCTATTTTTTTTACTGTAAATAATCATTATGTCGTAGCATTTTGATGTACTTTATTCCCAACTCCTTATTATGCATTTTATTCTGACCCTTAAGGACCTAGAATAGTTTTTTGGGAGTGCCTGACTCCCATAGGATTTAGCAGGTGAGCATCAAAAGTGGCATTTTTTTTTTAAATTTGCATTGTTGAAAAGGAAGAATTTGAAAATAAGTTTGCAAATAAATAACAATGAATTCAAAAGTTTTTAGATTGTGACGCGGAGGCCATTCAGGTTAAAAGCTAATAAGATGTATATTTCTCATGAATTTATTCACCCCTTTCAGATGTTTTCACCTTTTGCTGTGCTATAAATAGATTTTTTTTTGTCAGTATAATGTGGCTTTCTTTAAATTTAAACTCTTTAAACGCAAAGTGAAAACACATTTCTACGATGTCATGGCAGTTAATTGAAAATATAACATGGCTACATAAGTCTTCACATTCTTTAAAATTTCTGGCCTGAATTAACAGAGGTCCAAGGTTGCGTATATGTGGCCATAATAAAGCAACATTACAGTCAGTACTAATTCAACAAGATAATCAAAGAGGAGAAAAATGAACAAATTTAACAAAAAACATGTTCAAGATAACCAAAAAAATTAACTAAATATTTAGACAATGCACGAACAAATGCAAAATGAACTGAAATGAACAAAAATAATAAAAACAAGAAAAATGTTTACTACATAATCAAAAAAAATTATCAAAATGAGTAGTGAGTAATAAAAAATGTGAACAGAAAATGAGCAGAGACTGGAGGGAAAAAATCAAAGACGTGAACGCATGACAGCTTCATTTCCACAGTCATTAGATCAACAAATACATTTTTTTAATACAGTTTTGAATCTTTGTGCCCATGCTTGTCATATTTATCAGACATGCAGCTGGAGGGAGAGCATGTAAGGCGGCATTTTAAAAAAAATAGACAGCCTGAAATAATAAGAAAGTGAAGAAGGCATTTTTTTCCCTCCTAAATCTACAATGTATCTTGCAATATGTACAAATGTGGTGTATTTATCCACGTGGAACAGAGTGAACTAAGGAATGATTAAAGGTTTTCCTGACCTAGACTTAACTATATGCTTTGTTAAAGAGGAAAGTTTTAAGCCTAGTGTTGAAGGTACAGAGTGTGTCTGCATCCCGGACCCATATTGGAAGTTGATTCCACAGGAGAGGAGCCTGGTAACTGAA
>JAQQAE010019657.1:0-10872 GCA_029823295.1 Pseudamia nigra | reverse complement strand
TTCCCAACACACTTCTGTCATCAGTCAATACATTTCCCTCTCTGTCCTTAATCACCCTAACTTGCTGCACGTCCTTCTCATCTCTATTTCTCTGCCTTGCCAACCTGTATAAATCACTCTCTCCCTCCTTACTGCCCAACTTAGCATACAAGTCATCGTACGCCCTCTGTTTCGCCTTTGACACCGCTATCGTCACCTTAAGCACTGTCTCCCTGTGCTCCTCTTTACCCTCTTCAGTCCTCTCAATGTCCCACTTCTTAGTTAACCTATTTCTTAGTACACATTCTTAGCTAACCTCTTCTTTTGTACACATTTCGGAATATGTAGTACGCATGTCCATAACCCTAACCCTAGCCAAAATAATACTGGCATACCCCACTTACAGAAAACGTTCTGAAAAATCCTGACTATCCAACTGGAATATACTGATTATATGACACCAGGAGAATTGAAAATATTACTAGGATGCATGTAAATGTAGCCATTGTAAAGGATTGCAGTATGGCTTGTACTGTATGGTCCATTGAATTTTGATACATGTGGGCACATACGCAGCTTTATGCATAGATACACACAAGGCAGACATTTAGCCCTAAGTTATGACCTAGTTGTCTGGGACGTGAAATGTCAGCTGTAGCACAGGGGCTTTATTGGACACAGAGAGATAACCCCTCTGGCCATATACAATTGTGTGTGCATGATTTTGTGTCAGTGTGGCTGTGTGCTGCATTTATGCATCTATGTGAGTGCTTTGGTGGAGGGTGTGGGGATAAGAATTACACAGACAGAGAGGAAAGAGATAGAGAACGATCCTTTGGGGCTCCTTGTCCAGCGCTGGCCTGATTTCTGCAAAAACCCTGCAGGAATCGAAGTGTGATCTCTTTCACTTCCCATTCATTCTCCCCAGTGTTAGTAAAACATGCACACAGGCTCGTCTCATTGTAAAACAAAGCTATGCTAATGACAGGACTGACACACTTTTTCTGTGACTCAGCAAAATTATCCGATTCAAAAATGTATGTTGTTGTATGCCTTAAGCGTTGATTTTTTTGTACTTGCCAAAGATAGGGATACTCATCACAGCTGTATCATCTGGCTGCTGGCAGCCTGCTAATCTTGCAGCTTTATATTACTGAAGCACTGAGGGATGCAATCTCACACTTGAGTAACCTTGGTCTGACCCTTGGGCATAATAGTAGGTCATGTTATTTTCTATACATTAGTGTAGTATCTACAGAGCAGCCCTGTGTTTCTGAAGCCCATTAGGTCCCTGGATATTTCAAAGGTAAGCAAGTGAATGAGGACGTCTCCTGACCATGGTTAGTTGCAGGAAAAGTAAACATTTAAAATCACATGAAGGGAAAAATCATAACTTAAATTAATCTTTTTAATTTATATGTTATGTATCCAAAATTTGGCTCATTTGGAGAAAAAACAGGACTCCTGACTGACACGATGACAGGCAATTCAATCATTTTGTTTATTCTGATGTGTACTGCATGCTATCTGTGTTGAGGGTATCTTACTGTATGAAGCAACGAGTCACCGCTTTGTGGATCAATGAATCCACAAAGAAGTCAGTAATTGGCCACTTTGGGACTCTATTTCTATGTTAATGTAGCTTGCCCTGGTAATGCATTTTTTACAGCTAAAGAAGACAATAGCTGCGGCTCTTTTTTCCTTGCAAGAATGTGTTTTTTTTTTCCATCACAAGCAACCAAGTTGTCTCCTCTCCAAAATAAAACAACTGATTTTGAGAAAAAGTAGATAAAGAGAGAAATTAACCTCGAAATGAACCTTCATTTACACTATTTCAGGTAGATAGTGCAATGTCACAACAATATTACTATAAATGTTTGTTTTGTAAAAATCATAATACTTTTTAAGTTGAGTTAGTACCTTTGGCTGAGGCCACTCCATCTGGTTTTACTTCAGTGATGTGGAGTTGCTGCGTTCCTTCCTCATCAACAACGTCCACACTAAAACCTAAAGGCACAGATGATTACAGAAGGAGAGACTCATTCATTATGTCTTAGCTTTTTCAAAGTATTTTGAGTTGACAGCACAGAGTTCAGGACCATAACTATTCATAAATTGGCTCCACGTACACTCGATCATCTTCATTTAGACTTTAACAAAGCATGACTCATTTATGTCTAATAAAAAAATCAATTTGACATGGAAATCGACAGTAGGACTGAAACAAAGTCTGTGTATCTCATAGATAAGCATACCGTATCCAGTGGTGCTGGACTCCACTTTGTCAAACCGGATCACCTTTGTAGCTTTGGGACAAATCTCAATCTCTTTGTAGAGCTATATATAAGAAAATGAAGATTTAATTGGTAATAAACATGTGAGGATACAGTAGCTTTACCACTGGCCAGTGATGGCAAGGTCGTGTCACTGAACTTAACAAAGAATGGATGGATTCATGTATTATTCACGTTCCTTAACAAAGCGATTGCAGAAGTGAAGGTTGTGAGGTCATAGCTGAGGTTGAGTGTGTGAAGTGAGTGGGTGATCAGACAAGAGTTTGACCTCACAGCAGGAGAAAGCATAAACCCAGCTGTGTGTATGAAACAGCAGACAGGAACAGAAGTCTGCACTGTGCAATGCCAGACAATGTAAACAAATAGAAACCTAATATCATGGGCTAAGGATGCAAGTGGGTGAAATGAGTCGTTGATCAAAGTAAAAGGTGAAAGAACGTGTGAGGAAAAGCGAGAACTATGCAGTGACTGAGCTTTGATGCAGAGATAGAGTTCAACGTGTCCCCTACAAAACAGCATTACAAAGAGAACTGTTTCATGGCTTAAGGGCTGAGGTCCTTCTTTAATAAGAGGAATAATAAGATGTGCACAACCAAAGGCATGCAACCACACAAATGTTGAGTTCATTGTACAGTATATACCATACTGTTTTGAATAATTTATATATCCATGTTGCCTTTCTGTATCCAGGAATTTTTGTATGCATAATCATAAAACTTGCATTCAAATATGCCAGAATGGGACAAAAAGTAATTAATAATCAGGTGAAAACCCCAAAATGCAAATGGAGTGCTGAAATGGCAATACAGAAAAATATAGAGGAAAAAGGCTTTATGAAGTCGAGGGCAAAGGGTTTGACATTTTTGGTCAGGGATCTATGAACAAAATGAACAGATAATCCTCAAAACAAACAATAATTAACAAAATAATCAAAATAATCAAAAGATAAGATAGACCTTTATTAGACCCACAGTGGGAAATTTACCATGTATCAGCAGCAAACTGCAGTACAATAAATGATAAAGAGCAAAAACATAGAAAAATAGGAATAATACTAATGATGATGATAAGTCTGTACAGAAAAAAAAATCAAATAAACAAATTAGTATAATAAAATAAATAAGAATGTGCAAGTACAACATTATAAGTGATTTACACTGTAAACAAAAATAATCCAGGGACAAAATTACACATTTTTGAGACAAAAGAAAAATAAATAAAAGCGGAAAAAGAATAAAAATTAACCTAACAATGAACAATACTGTGCGTAGAGACCATAAATTAACAAATACTGGTGGGGAAAACAAATAACACATTTGAATCGTATTACTTGTTGGACAGATCCACATGTTGTGTGTGCTGTCTCACCAGGTCAGAGATTTCTTCCTCCGGTTTAGGGACATAGATGAGCATTTGGTTGTCGACTGAAACCTTCACACGCAGGTAATGGCAGGATGGGTCGACTTTATGTGTCTGGTAGCAGGAAGGCAACAAATGTAAAAGGTGCACAATTAAATACAAGTCACATAGACAAAACAATAAATTAATTCTTCCTTGCAAAGAAAGTCACCCAACCTCACAATTTCTGCCCTGATGGTTTCCTAGTTTAAAATCCATTCCATCTTTTGGTGAAGGACGTGGCATATACAGTATTCTAAAGATTCTAAAGCAGATTCTAAAGCTCATAGCATCTCATGACATACAGTATATGCATCCAATTATGCATGTAATCCACAGATACTATATCTGTACAAATGAAACATACACTGAAATTAAACACTCCACTACCTTGTGACATGTTTCTGGCATACATGCACATGCCCACACAGACACACCCACACCCACACACACACACACACACACGTCAATCACCTTTATGTGTCTGTTTCAATCAGCCTGTAGGTAGGATGTATAGTATATGCGTATCATTAGATTTCATAATTACAGGGGATGTGTGTCTAAGGTCATTTACAGAGAAGACAAAAAAATAAAAATTCATTGTGTGATAGAAATGTGCTGTCTCATAGAGCATCAAATCCACAAAATATCCCAGCTATGACCAGCGAAAGTGTTGCGTTCTGTACGAGCCCTGCTGTTTACCAGGATTTGATGAACCTCCTTAAATGAATGGTTCGCAGACTATTGCAGGGTTTTGTTGTCACATTTATGACCGTGTGGGGTGGTAGCATGTAGTTACGAGCGAGTAAAGACAAAAGGTCGTACATCCTCTTTCACTAAAACATGTAACATACTGTTTAACCAGGGTTACATCACTTAAACAGTAACTGAATACTTTAAGGCACATCACATTCACAAAGTAACATGTAAAATCTTGTCCCACCTGGCAGACAGAGTCTAAAACTCCCAGTGCTGTCTCGCCAGGCCGTACGATCACCAGAACTGGTTGGTTGTTGGGGAGACACACCCATGACGGAGTCAGGTAATCAGGAACCCAAATGTCACTGTCGATGTTCTGCTGAGGAGGACTTTTCACCGAGCCTTCTTTCTCAATCTAAAAAATCCAGCATGGCATACACAATAGGTTTATGTATATTTGAATAGGCTTTGTGTTAAGGGAGAAGAAGAACACAGCATGCATGTTACAAGTTTTATGTTATCATGAAAACCTTTTAGTTCTTGATGAGGATTTTGGATCCAAATACATTTTAAAAACCAAAGCCCCATCTGGAAAATCATCCATATTATATTATCAACAATCATAAGAATAATCCTTCAAATTGACCATAATTCCTTTTGTTGTTCTAAAAGAAGACAGATCTGCTCAGATTGATTAGACTTATATGATGGAACCTGCTGGAAGCCTGAAAGCAGCATGAGGTCTGATTACAAAATCTAATTCATTTGTGTTGATGAAAGCTGCCTGATCCTCTGCGGAAATGTGCTGCATGCTGCATATGTGTGTGTTCTTGTATCTGTGTGTGTACTGATACCTTTATGTGTGCAAACCATAACCTTTAAGCTTGTAACTCTGACCTCTGACAATCTGGAAGCTATGTCAGTCTCTGCTTTCATTCTGTAAAACCCGTTTCTTCTATCTGACCCAACACTGTCCGTTAGTGAAACCTTATCTCCTCCTATCAGGTAACAACATCCAGAAGCCCCCTTTCTTCTTTCATTCCTCTATCTCACCCCATTTCTCTCACTGATCATCCCCTTCTGGCGCCCATTCCTTACTATCTGTGCATCACTCCATCACCTTGCTCCTCCCCATCTTTCTTTCACCCCGTTCAATCTGCTGACAGTTACCAATCTGGTCAGGTTGTCCCTGTTTAAATGAACTTAGACTTGGCTGTTTTTCTGCATGTGTGTTGGGAAATGATAAGAAAGCCTGAGAGTGAGATAGTGAGTGAAAAGTATGCACAGCAGCACATTTTTATACATATAAAAACCTACACAGTTCTTGGGAAACACACACACAAACACTTTCTGAGACAGACAACAGACTGGGGGGCCTCCAACTAGTACCTCCCCCCAACTCCCTGAACTCCCTAGCCCTGCTCAGCACCATCTGGCTCCCCTCCTGGCCCATCTAGGATGCCCCTGCTGGGGGGTGGGGGGTCTTAGGCAGCACACTTAGCCGTCCCTCCCCCCCAACAAACACAGGATAAAAACTCGCAACTAGCATTTCTTCAGCTGCTCATTGAGAAAATCAAGACAAAGCGAATTATGCAGCATTTCCAGCTCCATCCTCTTACCAATGGAAAAGCATTACTTTCTCTACATTTTATTATTGTCATGCCAGCTGAGGCTGTACGTGGGTGGAAAGAAATCAATCTCCCATGGTGCCACTGGAGGCCTCTGCAGGAGGAGTGAGTTAGTTCTGCAGAATTTGTTTCTATCTGCTAAGTTCAGACAGAGGGCTGGCTATTTTTTCTCCCCCTCATTTCAGCTACCTTCTACAATTTCTCATAAAATATGAAGCCAGCATGCATGTCTTTCCAAACCCATGAGTAATTCAACATTTCTTCCCACAGTAAGTTCAAATATATCATTCAGTAGACCCTTATAAGGCAACAGTGAAACATACAATTCCATGGTCTCCCTGGAATATTGTTCATTTTTATTCATTACTTTAAATTGACTATAAGTTGCAGTCAATAAGACAGACATGTCAGAGCACAGATGGTGTAAATCTGTGAAGCCTTTTGTAGCAAGTATCTGCATAATTTGTGGAAACATCAGAAAGCTAATGATCTGAACATATCAGATCAAATTTGTCTCAGTGGGACAAAAAATATCCCTTAGGTCCAGAGCCCATGATCTTGATAGATTTAGAGCCTGGGGCAACTAGAAAGGAGGCTCAATCTGGCAATAGTGTTCTGAAATTAGTGTCTGGCAAATAAAAAGGTGTTAGTGTGGGAATAATAGTTATATTTATGACAGACTTATTATTAGAAAGAATTTGGAAAAATAATGATATGGACCAAAGTATACCAGGGTAAATCATGTGAAGCAGACAAATAACTAAAGTTAAACTTGAATAAACCACAGTAATCTCTGGAATCATCTGATTATGATGAAGGAAGAAGGGATTTGGAAGTTTTTAAAATTTAATAATCCTCAAAAAATGGCCTCAGTCAGATTTCATCCGGGAGAAAAGTAAATGTCTCCACACATTAAAGTATGAGCTTAAAATGACCTCCAAGAAATGCTCATTGATGCAGAAGGAAGATGCAAGGATTTTGAGCTTCCCCAAATAACTCCCCAAATGAAGAACCAGTGCGCCGACAGGATCTAAGTTAAGTGAAAGGGGGTGGAAAATTCAGTGATGGTGATGGCCTTGGGGTCTTCAGTACCCATATCCCATTATACAAATACAAAGGTTCATCAGATGCCTCAGTGATTTTCATGCGGCCTTATAAGCGGTCTATAAGAACGGCAAACAGTAACGAGAAATTAGCCTCGAGCAACATTCTGATTTTCTAAAGAGAGAATGCTAAGCTAAGAAAAAGGAACAGGAGGTTAGTATTGAGCTCTAGGTTTGTTATTATTGTATTGGCAGAGGCTTTCTGTGCTCTTTATCTCCATGCTGTGAACAATAAAGAATGTAATATAAATAAAGATGAGCTCAGATCTACTTTAGAGTCTGCATGTGTATTGTTTTGACTATTGCATAATAATTATTTCATACAAAAGGAGGCTTACTTTGTGTTACCTACAACGTTTGATTCTTACCAACTTCTCACTTGCAGAGTCTTCAGACATGCGCTCCAATGGCTTTTTCACTGGTTCCATCCCATCCACAAACACCTAAGAGCACAAAGAATATAATACATCTGCATCGGTGTAGCTCATAGAGTGCAGCTCTTTCCTCAAAACATGCCTGTCCTACTTTCCTTATTTGTTATGTAAGGAACACAAGGCCCTTTTAAAAATCTGTCCAACTTTGTATCATCTCATCTTCCCAGTTTTAATATCAATTAATATAAAACTATTAGGGGTGGGGGGAAAATCAATTCACATATACACTATATTGTAATTTTTCATGCGATGATTTTAAATATGGTTATTTCTCCTCAAAAGTGATATTTTTTCAATTGATTTTTTAACGATAGACCAGGCCTGATGGGCCTGCTGATCCATGAGTTAAGTCTATCATTTTATTTTCCTATACAGTGGAACCTCAGGTAATGAACACCTCTTGTAACAACATTTGTGGGTAACGAAGAAAATAATTGGCCAAAATTTTGTCCCGGTTGACAAGAAAAATCACGTTATGAAAGAAGATAAACCCGGAAGTGAGAGTGCGTGTGGGTCACTTCCGGGTCTTTTCTGGGTCACTTCCAGGATAGACCCGGAAGTGAACTATCACCCACCCAGACATAAACAGTCAACACAATAACATGTGAAATTACATGGATGTGATACGGCCAAATGCTAGCTGCAAATAGCTCAGTGTCCCTGCTGCAGAGCTGCTCCTTAACAGTGCTGTGGCTTGGGTGACAGCATCTGTTCTCTACAAAGACTTTCCTGGTGCTTCAAGCCTCCCCAACTCCTCCGTATCTCCGTGAGAATCTCCGGTTTCTTCCCTGAATTCCAGCTGTAGCCTCGTTAGTGGTATTAGCCTTGTTAGCACATCCATTTCCCATGATCTCAGTTGGTAAATATGGTTTAAATGTCCATTTAAACCGGAGATTCCCGTGGAGATACAGAGAAGACAGCAAGGCATGAAGCACCAGGAAAGAAGACTGAGGAAGAGGTTCAAACCATGGGAAACAGACATGCTAACGAGGCTACAGCTGGAAGTCAGGGAAGAAACCGGAGTTTCTCCGCATGGAGAAGACCAGTGCGGCTGAGATCTAGCAGTTCGTCCTGAGTGTAGACAATGGATCCATGGATGAAGGGGTCTCCCGAGTCAGACTCAAAAAGTCCCGAAAACAGAGCAAGAAATAGCGTGACAGTCCTCCTGCAGCACTCCTCATCCTCCGGCATGTGTCAGACATGCTGCATATCTGACCCACATACAGTCTGCGTATGTCAGCGTGTGTAACCGGCACCCAGATGCTGCCTGTGTTAGCCAGTTAACCGGCTGATAGCTGTTAGCTGGCTGCCGGATAACACAGCCAGATAACACCGGCTGCTGGCTAACAGAGCCGGCAGCCTCTGGCTAGCCAACCACGGCAGAGGCTACCGGCTAGCTGGCTGCTGGCTGTAAACAGATGACCGAGACTCAGTGTCTGCTGACACATGCAGCACGGAGGACAAAGAACAGTAGCCTCTGCTGGCAGTAAACACAGCCTACCAAATGCCTACGGGACCTACCACCAAAAAACACACACAGCAGACCGAGACCCAGTGTCCGCTGACACACACTGAACAGAGGACATTCATCACTGCAGAGTCATAAGCCAAGGTAAGAAGACATTCTAAATCATTTTAAAAACTAATTTAATGCATTCCTTTTCAGATAATTATCATAACTTCCTTTTCAAATAATAAGAATGAATAAATGTGCACGTACGAGTGTGTAATACATACTTTATATGGGAGTTTTCGTGGGTCTTAGAACGGATTAATTGGTTTTACATGTATTCCTATGGAAAAACTGACCCCGCCTAACGAATGTTTTCCCAATGAACATGACACCGGAACAGATTCTTTTTGTTACCCAGTGTTCCACTGTAGCACTACCTCAGTGAGCTATGAGTAGAAACACTCACAAAGTACTTTACATAAACCTGAAACTTGATAAATATTGAAGGCAAACATTTGTGCTGTGTGGGGAGTTTTTGGTTTTGTTTAACTTATTTCCTTATGGTACTAATGAGCAGGGGGTGCTGAATTTAACAGGTCACAAGGAAAACTGTTATGTACCACTTTTCCTGTGCAGCTGAAACAAATGTCAGACTGACTGACTGACTGATATGTGACGTGCAGTGTTTTTAGATATGGGTAAATATTTATATTGGGTTTAGAAGTGTGTGATTCAACTTGTTTTTGATAAGAAAATTGCAATAATTGATAGTATCAAATTGCAATACTTATACTCAAAAAATTGCAATACAAATCAAATCGCACCCAAATATCATGATAAAATTGAATTGCAACAAAAGCATAGCCCTAAAAACTATGAATCAAACATCTAAATATGATTGTGTTACTATACAAACCTGGTTAATGGAGGGGTGTCCTTTGGTTTTCCTCTTGGAGGTGGTATCCAGACCCCAGAGGGAAGAGAAACGGCTGCGGCGTTTGCTGGAGGTGCGGTGCATGGCCTGGTTCCGTCTTCTGATGCTGCTTTCTGTACGAGCCGACACCTGTGAGATCAATGATGCTATTATTATTACAATGTTACCTATTACAGATCAATTCAACACAAAAGAAGATATATACTTTCCTACTTCTAGGCCTATTCTAGGGTGTTTATTACAACCCCGTTTCTGAGATTTCTACAGATTCTGAATCTTTTATTATCAATACTGTATTATCATCTGTAGGAAATTAAATCAATTATTTACAAGCTCATGCTAAGACACATTAATCAATAATAATCAAACTGGTGAACCCCTTGCCATCTTTAGTTCAGACTGACTTTCTGGAATGATGAATTTCTATTCCAGTCACATTACGTTTCCTGTTAACCTCATTAACTGTGCGTTATTGTACCATGTGGGTTTTTAAGCATTTCACAAGCATGGTTGTATTTTCGTTCCACTGACCCAACTTTTTTGAAATGTGTTGCTGTCAAAATGAGTACGCAATTCTGATTCTCATTTTCACTGTTTGATATGTTGTGTCTGCGCTATGGTCAGTCAAGCAGTGGGTTCCAGTGTTCTCATCAATCATCAGTCATTCTACCTCTGTTTAGCGTTCATGGAGTGACTCAACTTTTTTGGGGTTGCAGTATGATAATGCATGCTGTAACAAAAGAATTCAAACTTTGTCCAAATGATTTTAAGCTCATGTTGGATTTATAAAGTGTACACATTTTAAATAGATATTATAAGAACTGACCCCCATGAAGAAGAATTTTATTGGACTTCACGCGCCCTTGCCCGGATGTGGGATACCGGGGCCCCCTCCTGGAGCCAGGCCTGGGGGTGGGGCTCGGAGGTGAGCGTCTGGTGGCCGGGCCTAT
>JAQQAE010019656.1:0-10872 GCA_029823295.1 Pseudamia nigra | reverse complement strand
TCTATACATCAGCTAAACTATGGAAATTTATTTCATATAGTAAATGTGTTTGAACATTTAATAGCGACATAAAGAGAAAAAGCAATAACGTCTCACTGCACAGCAGGCCAGCACAGTGTGCATAGTCATTGTGCATCCGCGGTGAGGCCGAGTCGTCCGGTGCCTCAATGCTCGTCTCTTCTTAGTATTTGAACGGTAAATGCGAAAATTCAGCGATGTTGAAAAAAAAAAAATCTAAAAATGGTGACGTTAAATGGAGAATAACTTTACAGTAAACATTACTAAAACAACATATAACCATTTAATTTATTTTTTCATTTTTACATTTTTTTCTTTCCATGATGCCTCCCCTGACCGCACATCACTGATTATAGTCTGATAAAACATCAAACCTTTGCACAGTACTGTTTTTAAAAATACATGGAATTTATCCTGATACGTATAACTAGGTGTAAACAGTAAATGGAGAAAAGATGGAAATAATAACAAACAAATGACGAATTGTTGGTAGACATAAAAATTGGAAAAAAAATAGACATATACTTTAAAAGAATGTATGAAACATGTTGTACTTGTGTTCATAACATAGACTGTATATATTAGCGACAAAGTGACCACGATGTTACCCATTAGTTTCTAAATGGCCATTTTGAGGCTAATTGAGTTGTCACTTCCTGGACAACATCTTGGAGCCAGAAACAGGATGTAACCATATTTGGTCGAGCAATGACAGGCTAACAGAGCGGAGCATGCCATGAGACTCATAGGAAAGCTAATACTAGCCACTAGCTTACTTCACCAAGCATTGCAAACAAAGTCATATTATGGTGCTGTTAGTCAAGGTTTCTTGGACCCAAATGAAAGGTGCTCCAGTGGCCAACAGCGGTATTGCATCGGCCTCACTGAACAGCTCAGGTCATTGCTCATTGGTTCATAAACAAAACAGTCAGGTTCTGCCCCTTCTCTCTGCTCAGCCAATGATGCAAGGCTGGCATTCAGCTAAGGAGTTTAAGAGTATAGAAGAAGTGATTAAGGTGAGAAAAAGAAAACTGTGAAAACAGTGGTTCCCAAACTTTTTTTCTGACCCAAATCACAATTCTGTAAATCACAGTAAGGAGTGAATTTATGCATAAATGAATGTTCCTGACCATTTAACTGTTATTTTATAGTATCACAAGCCTTACATTATTTTGAAAAGATGTAGACTAAAGAAATCAAAATGTTCTTTAATATACTTTTTAATACATTAAAACACTGCTATTCTAAATAATTGGAAAGGTAACTGACTCTCATTCAAGCGTAGTACAATCACAATGATCAAAACAATACAAATATTAAACATCAAATACATAGTTCTTGCTTGCATGGGGATGCCAATTTGTTCTGCAACCCAAATACATCTTTCTGTGACCCACCTGTGGGTCCCGACCCAGTGTTTGGGAATGATTGCTCTAAAATGGATCCGCACCACTGCATAACTCTATGTAAATGTTCCAGAAGAGACGCAACTGAAGCACAGCCTTCCTTCTCCACTGCAGGTTAACGCTGACATGACAGAGGTGTCTGTGCTTTTTGCAGAGTTTTGACTCTCAGAAAGAACTGGACTTCATTATACAGTAAGGAAAACATCACGATGAACTTCTCTTTATATATTGTTCTCCCCATGGATGTTTCATCATAGTGTTATTGATTATGTTGGTTAAATTATTGAACTCAAGCATCAAGTTAAATACAGAAAACAAATATTTTAAATAGTGGTTGGAGCTTTTAAATACCTCTTGTCTGCATAAGGTATGAAGTCGGCTTGCATTAGAGACTAGACTTAATTTTAAATTTTTTCATTCGAGAAATAGAATTTGTTGTATTTTTAAACCCTGTAATTTATTTGAACACATGGAAACCTGGCTCAAACTGTTTAATATCTTGTAACTTGGACACTATTTAAGGACTTAAGGTAGAAGTTTATTTTATTTGAAATATATTAATACACGTAATTCATATAAAACAAATTATTGTAGTTGCATCTCTGACCTCTTTATCTCATACTGGGTTTAAATTCTAAATGATTGTGTTTGTTATTTAATCCCTTTTAAATATAAATGTTCCACTCTGTAAAGTGTTATGATTATAGCCACCAAAAGCTTAGGTAACTTAGTTTTTCTTCCAATGTAGATAATTTATTTTAATTTTATCCCATCAATCATTTTGTCAGAGTAGGTGTTCCTTTTTCCATACAGCTGAAAATCTCATGTTGGCAGGAACTTTTTAAATACACGGACTATATATATAGATATGTACACATGTAAAATCACATTAGAGGGGGCCTGCGAGTAGCACGACAGTTGTTGATTTTCAAATTGTGGTTTTGGTGCAGAACAGAGGTGAAGTCAGATAGATATTGTGCAGACCTCTGCAGAGCACCACCACAGAGCCCAGGAGCCCTGGCAGCCAGATCCAGGCCTGTGGCTCAGAGCTGGCATCGGCTCTGCAGAAAGACCCCGGGCATGCTACTTTCATGTTGCTTTCACAGGCTTAGCTCCTACTTGACAGAAAGACATTAGCAGTCATTAGTGCCGCAGCAGGACCTGTGATATACACCCGATGTCTGTGCATGTGATTGTTTGCGTTTTACAGTCTCTATCATCTCTAACCTGTGTCACTTCACAAACTGCTGAAAGGTTTGTTACATGGTTAGATTTCCATTTTGTGCAAAACTTTTGCCAAGTCAAATGCGCCAGGCATTCACACACTGTAAACACGCACATACACAAACACACACTCACGCATGTACACCCCCCGCCACCCACACACACACACAGACACACACACAAGTAAAACAGGCAGCAACTAATGGATTGAAGTTCAGCCAGTTGAGCAATTGAAAGGTTGACTCTGATAGGCTCCATAGGCCTATAAATGGAATAAGTTATAGATTACTTGTTACCCTGTTAGAAATTAAATAAGTATTAGAACTATTTTAACCATGAAAGTCAGCTGCAATGCATGCTGGAAGATGTAAATAGAAACATAATGCAATAATTTGCACAACACTGAAAGTCCTTATTTAACTAACCATAGGACCAAAGACAGCATATTGTTAGCCTCATAGCATCATTGCCTAAGTTATATTTTTTCAGGTTTTCAGAAAAAATAAAAAAACACTTTTTTTTCAAAAAGACAACTTAGGCAGAATAGTGATTGTGGAATGCAACAAGCACGCTGATTGGCTGAGGATATAGCCAATCAAGCACAGTGAAACATCAGCATTAAGAGAATAGAGTTAGGCAGCATCGCAATTTGGCCAAAATATGACTTTTTTTTTCAATTCAATTTTATTTATGTTATGAGGCTAATGATATAAAATCTTCCATCCATCCAACATCTTCCTCTTATCTGGGTTTGGGTTGTGGGGGCAATAGCCTAAGCAGACTTCTCTCTCCTCAACCACCTCCTCCAGCTCCTCTGAGGGGACCCCAAGGTGTTCCCAGGTCATCTGAGCAACACAAGGTGCTGATTAATGAGTCCTCAGCATGTGTCTTCATCAGCTGAGAAGTCCTTGAAGATGTCGCTGTGATCAATACATCTGGGTGATAATTGAGCATCGGGGAAATAATGAGAGGAGGATGCTGCAAATAAGGGATTTGAGAAACAGCAATAGTTCCTCCAATGTGTCCTGGGTCTGCCCCAGGGCCCAGCAACCAGGGTCAAACTAGGGTTAGGTAACCCGGGTTCAACCCTTCATTGCTACCAGATCGTGTGCCATTCAAAAAAATATTTTAGCACGTAGTGTTGAAAAACCCGTGGAAAAAAACACTACAGGAGCCATCAGAAATTCCATCAGACCATGAATGCAACACTCCAAGTGTCTGTTATGTGGACCCACTGTCTTCACCGGGTGATATGCCAAATTCCACAGTTACAGTAGTGATGTCTGTACTGGCTAAACTACAAACTACACAGTGTTGTGAGACTGAACAAACTGGTGTGGACACAGTAACACATTGCAGCAGAACACACACACACTTCTGAGTGCATCCACCATCCATCATTGTGCATGTTCACTCTGGTCCCCGCATGTGTGAGGAGCTGATATTTGAGTCTTGTTGTGAGTTACTGAAGTCAGGTAAGCCAACAGCAGCCACAAGATGTCACTGCCAAAGTTATAGTTAGCAGAGTTTTAGGAGAAGGTGTCATTTCTCTGTAAGAAAAACATATAGTATGTGACCATCGCTGTCAGCTGCCTGGTTATTTCCTCCTCTCCACATATGGTGAGGAGCTCCTGGATCTTATAATCTTGCCAGATGTCCATACTTAGCATGCACATGTTGTCTACAATTCTGTCACTGCAGTGCGTCCTCATTCCTAACCAATGCAATTTATTTGTCCCCCAAGTCCCGCCTCACCCTGCCTCAGCTGTTAGAAACCCTTTCACACCGCAATCAACCCTGGTCCAACCCGAGTTTGAAGCTTTGTCTTAAAAGGGGTGTGAGGGACCCTGTGGAGGAAAATCATTTCAACCACTTGTATCTGGGATCTCATTCTTTCAGTCCTGACCAAAAGCTCATGACCATAGGTGACGGTCGGAGCATACATAGATTGACTGATAAATTGACACAAATCACGCTGATGGAACATCTCAGAGTTGATGAGGTTCGGTGTCCACAAATAACTTGCAAGCAACAATTAGACAGTGGACATCTCTGCATGGGCTCAGGTACTGATGCATTGTAAAATATAAAATATGACAAGGAGACCCTGAACTGTTGTGTAAATAAAATTCTACATCAGGCAATAATGAGGAAACGTCCAGCTTTCAAAATGACTTCCTCCTCCGTTTCCTGATGCTGACAGAATGTTGGGGAAAGAAGAGGTGATGCAGCAGAGTGGTAAGTGTTACCCTGACTTTTTTGAAGCATGTTGCTGGCATCAAAATCTAAACACTGATGTAATTTCTTGAAAAAAAAACCCTTCCATCCATCCATCCATTATCTTCCACTTATCCTGGTCAGGGTCTCGGGGGCAGCACACTAAGCAGAGAAACCCAGACTGCTCTCTCACTAGCCACTTCCTCCAACTCCTCAGGTGCTCCAAGCCCAGCTGAGAGACAGTCCCTCCAGCTTGTCCTAGGTCTACCCCAGGGCCTCCTCCCAGTTGAAGCTAGTTTTGGCAACCAAGGATTGGACCACCCAGGCCCCTTCCTTCAGCTGCCACCCAAACCACACAGCATTGGACCCTTACGACCCTTCCTACAGGTGGTGGGCCCAAGGGAAGGCATAGTCATAAGGGTCTTCTGAATTGCTCTTAGTCTGACCTGTCACCTAGGACCAGTTTGCTTTGGAAGACCCTACCCGACAACATTGCTCCTAGGAGCACTCAGGCGCACAAAGCCCTCCACCACAATCAGGTAGTGATTCAAGGAGGGGGTTATTTTGACCTCCACTGTAAAAAATTTCAAAAACAAATATAACGCAGTAATATTGCTTAAAATATTGCCAAATAATGTTTTCTTTACTTTATGCCTTTTGGAGATCATTTTGTCTTCCACTTGCTTAACTGTTCACATTAACAGAAACATTGACCAGGGGTGCCAAAACTCTTTTACACACAAGTATACAAGTGACTCAACTTTTTTGGATACAGGGTTGTAAAACCTTTAATGATCTTTGAACTTTAAAGCTATATATACACATATTAAAAACTGTCTGAAAGTTGATGTTTTGAGCATTCCATTGATAACACTGGATAACATCAATATTAATCGATGTAATTCATGAAGATTTAAGGTAGATGTAAAAAATACACATCTGGAGAAGTAAAGCATCTACGTAAGTAACAGCAATTTTTTTTTACAGATTTTTAAATTGTAAAGCAATTGTCAGATTGTGACTTTCAATGTAACACAATGACAATTAAGGTTCTACCAACTCAACTGATGTACAGTATGGCCCTTGATGCTGACTGCTAGAATCGACAAGAAAAACAAACAAACAAACAAAAAACAGGAGACACACATCCTCAAAGTGTGTACAACGTCTAAGAAATGTTCAAGAAGGCATACAGTAACGTATACTTTTTTAACAAACTCTCAAATACATTAACGGAGACATGCTGTACGTGTGTCTAATAAGTTCATACACAGTATGTCTCTATCATTTGTATAAACTCCACACTTTCAGTCATTTTTAAACAGGCTGTTTCAGTGCACGTCTGTTTAAATGTAAATGAGTATAGCATCTGTTTCAATTCATGGAAACTCAAAGGAATTACCCACCTAGAACACCTGTTTGAAAACAATACCATGCTATCACTTCATGAACTAATAATTCATGAGAATTAATAAGAAATTTGATCTTTCCCCAAAGGATTTTTTACAATACCTACAACTCAAAGCCATACTTAGGAAAACCATTGATATCACAAACTTACACCCACCACCAATTGTACGAGATCTTCTTGAAATATCGACATCTAAGAAACTGTTGTCGAGACTATATAAGCTCATTTCATCAGCTAAAGATCCTACCTTATCTGTCCCCATCACAGACTGGGAAAATTATTTATCAATTCATATAGACACAACTTGCTGTTAGCTTTGCCAAGACCCGGGAAGTGACTATTCGTTAACCAATTAATTTTCGTTGTCAGAGTGAAATTTTTTGCTGTTTTTTTTCTTCGGTATCCAAATTTCTCGATGTCAGAAGAGTTCGTTGTCCGAGATACCACTGTAATGGGTTTTACAGACACTGACATATGTTCACAATGCACTCTCAACGCAACAGACAACTATTTCCACTCAGTATGGCTGTGTGAACCAACCCAAAAATTTTGGAACCAAGTAATAACCTTAATTTCTCAAATACTGAATCATAGGATCCCACTTTCCCCCTCTCTCTGCCTATTAGGTGATCTCACACCCATCTGTCACCTCGGCAAATACCACAAAGCCATACTCACCACTATGACAATTGCAAAAACAACAATATTGTTGAATTGGAAATTCATACATAAAATAACAATAAATCAATGGCTGGACTTGTTGGCTGAGCACATCTCAATGGAACAAACAACTGCATGTAATATCAATCAACTAGTAACTTTTCGCTTAAATTTAGAAGCTTAAATTTGCTGGTGGACTGAAATTCCTCATGCTGTTCGGTTTCCCCTTTCTTCCTTGTCTTTTTCTCCCTTTCCTTCCTTAAGTTGGGGGTGAGGGAAGGGAAAAGGTATGTGCATATACAATGATTAAGAAATGCATGTATGTGAGTGGGTATGTGTACACATATGTGCGTATGGATGTGTCTGCATGTGCCCATGTATGCATGTACTGTATATATCAAAACTTGTAAGATAAGGTGGGAAATTTATGGCGCCTGCTTGTCTGTGTCTGCTGGTTTGTCTTTATTTGTTTGCCTGTCCTACTTGTCTGGTCCATTTGTTTGTTGTTTATCAATAAATAATGGGTGAAATAAATAAATCTAAATGAGTGACTACTCATATCCTTTTCCTCTCAGTGCCATGGTTTTCATTATGCAGATGCTTTCAAGGATGATGCTGGTGGTTCTGACGGTTCTAGTGGTCCTAGAGCAATGACTGAGGCTGGTGACTGTAATTATGACATTCAATGGTGGTCAGAGCACACAGAAAAAGTAGTCAAGTAAAAGTACTGCTACTTTATGAATAGAATGACTCAGGTAGAAGTAGAAGTACTCATAAAAATAAGTCATTGACTAAGAGTCAAAAAGGATCTCATGAAAAATTACTCCAGTTAGTAACTTCATAACATTTGTTAACCTTTTTAGGATTTTTTTTGTAGTTTTCTATGGTTTTGATTATTTCTTTTTTTCTCTCTTAATTTTTGTTCATTTCCTTGATTTCTGTTCATTGCATGGGTATTTTTCCCTTTCTGTAAGTTTTGGAACTGTTTTTTTCAGTTTGTGGATTTTTTATGCAAATTATTTTGCTTATTTTTGTACATTTTTTGTTACTTTGTTAATTTTTTTGACATAGTTTGGATGATTTGTTCAGTTTTGGTTCATTTTTGTTTACCTAATACATAGTTTATTCATGCTGATTTGATATAAAATCAAAAGGAACAGAACAGGTTCAGTGTGATTTAATTCACAGTAAAAAGGAAATGCACATGTGATGGCAATTTGTAATTATGTGTTTCTTTTAAAGATATAACTACATCTGTTTTAAGCATTTTTCGATTCAATAATATAACCAAGAACGTCCCCCTACACACACATGAGCCAGAGTAATAACACTGTCAGCATCACCAGTGAGACGGGCAGGATTGCAGCACTGCCACTGTCTGTCTGCCACCTTGTCATATAAATCTTTATAGCTCAACCCGCTGGCAAACGCTGCTGTGTGGATGGATGTTCCCTTACTGTGTGCAAAAGCGGTGTGTGTATAAATGTGTGTGTTCATGCAGAAGCTGCTTCATAATCAGGAGCATATAAATGTGTGCCTGTGCTGATATAAGGCCTGTCAGGAAGATGTAATGGGATTGTGTGTGTATGTGTGTGAGCTGACAGTGTTATTGGGCAGTTCAGGACAACCCGCGATGCTGAGTGATGTACGGGCCAGAGGTGCTGAAGGATGAGGGGTACGATCTGCACTGCTACATAATCTTGAGCATATAAACCTGTGTGTACTGTAGTATCTGCAGGCATCTCAGATAATACATGAACCAATGCACACATATGTACTTTTGGGTTTCCGTACCACCCTGCAGCTTAGGCTGGTCATACAAGTCAGAAAGGGCTCCCTTGCTGTCAAAATCAACAGCCCATATTATCTTGTCCTTTTTTTGGTCATTGTAACATTTCTCACTGATTCTTCATTAACTTCATGTTTACAAAGCTCCCCATTGCTGACAGTGAAGTGCCCTCAGTGCCCATCAGTGCCCGAAAGGCCTCACCACCCCAGTTTGGGAACCACTGCTTTAATAGATTATACCTTTAACAGGCATTGTGACCACAAGGTTGGCCTTTTTGTGTGATCAAATTGCTCATGTAAAACCTCAGTAAAACCCATTTTGGGCACCTCAGTAGCTGGTTGGTAAAGTGCCTGGCAGTGCACAAACATGTGTGTCTCAAGGCCTGTTCACAGCAGTGGGGGTTCAAATCCAGCTGGCAGCCCTTTGCTGTTGTTCCCTGTGCTTGTCGCTTCACTTTCCTGCCCTATCTCTCACTGTGTCCAATAAAGGCCAAAAATTTTTTTTCTTCTTCATTATGCATTTTTTGGCTTGTGCAACTTATACTCCAGTGCGACTTATAGTCCATAAAATAAGTGAAAATAATCAAGAAAATGAATACAAAATTTACAAAATAATTAAGAAAGTCAGTAAAAAAACAGAATACTCAAGGTAATGAACAAAATGAAGAAAATAATCAAGACAATGTGCAAAAATGAACAAATCAAGAAACTGAAAAAAATGACGAGCTAACCAAGGAGATGCACAAAAATGAACCAAATAACTGGAAAAATGAGGAAAAGCAAACAAAATATTCAAGAAAACACATTAAAGAAAAAAAATTAAGAACGTGAGCAAAAATAAGCAAGGAAAAAATGTAACAAATAAAATTGTTGAAAATATGCAACAAATTAAGAACAAAATAGGGCAAATAATCGAACAAAAATGAAGGAAAGTAACGGAATGAACAAAATAAGGGAATGAAATGAAACAAGTTACAAAGTGATCTTAAAATGAGTAAAGTCATCAGTTTTAACATACTTTGTTCATTTTTGACAGTGCAAGTCAAAATTAACAAAATATTCTAAAGATCAACATAAATGGACGAATAGTTAAGGTAATGAAATGGACCCAACAATGACCAAAAACAGGGCTTTTAGAGACAAAAAGAGGTGCAAATGATCTAGAGCAGGGGTCTCAAACTCATGCCATGGAGGGCCGAGGTCCTGCAGGTTTTCTCCGATTAGCTCCTCAGTGAAATCACCTGCTTTGGTGACTGGTTGGATGGAAAACCTGCAGGGTCTTGGCCCTTCATTGCATGAGTTTGAGACCTCTGATGTAAAGTTTTTTTTTTGGGGGGGTCGGGGGGTGCACGCTGCTCCCAGCAATATTACTGCGAGTGGAATCCATTGGGGTAAATCTAAAATCTTGCTTTAGGTACCCATGTTAAAAGGACAACTTGCACATTATCCCTTTAACCTACTGTTTAAAGTGTGTTCATTTAATTGCTTATGTTGTTTGTTTAAGTTATTTTTTGCTTCTTGCTAATATTTTTTGTTCCATTTGTGCTTACTTTGTTCCATTTTGGTTCAATTTTGTTTGATTAATTTTTAATTTTTGCTTACATTTTGTGCATTTTATTGCATATTTTGTTCATTTATGTTCATTTTGCTGTATATTTTTTAGCTAATCTTGGTCATTTATATATATATACATTTTGTGTTTGTTCAGCTTATTGCTTATTTTGTTCGGATTTGCTCATTTTGCTGCATATTTTAAGTTCAAGTTTGCCATAATTTATTATTTTCTATTGTGTTTGTTCACTTTATGTAATATTTAATTCATTTTTTGTTCAATTTTGTTGCCTCTTTTGTTCATATTAAGTCATGTAAAGTCACATTAACAAGGCAGTTACAGGGTTAAGATGTTACTCACAACTTGAGATACTTTTTTACAAACCTAAAGTGACTGTACTCTTACTTGAGTACTGTTTGGGTGTACTCTACCCGTCGCTCATCATATACTGTACATGCAGTAAAGTTTCTAACTTCACTGAAATCAATCTCTTAAACTGAAGGAAGACAATAAATGATGCCATAATAATTGGGGTCATGATTTACGCTGACCTTTATGTTAAAATTAGCTGTGTGTGTGTATGGGGGTGGGGGGGG
>JAQQAE010019655.1:0-10872 GCA_029823295.1 Pseudamia nigra | reverse complement strand
AAATCACATTCGTTGGAATGTGATGTTTACCAGGAAGAGAGGGGGAAGTTCTAAGCAGCGTCTAGAGCCGCTACATAGATGTTGACTGTCAACTGAAGAATCTCATAAATGAACAAAATGAGAAGTAAAATGAAGAATGTATCCAGAAAACTAAATGAAATTAAAACTAAATGAAATCATAGCTGAAACAAAAGAAATCAAGAAAATGAACAAAATTAGAAGGAAAATTTAAAAAAAACAGCAAACAAATTAAGAAAATAAGAAGCAAAATTAAAAATGCATCTAGAAAAGTGAAGAAAAGATTAAAACAAAATGAACAAAAAATGCCCAAAATGAACAAAATAATATGCAAAAATGAATGAAAACATTGAGAAAATGAACAATATGATAAAAAACGCAATATAACCAAAGAAAGTAACAAAACCGAAAGAACTAAGAAAATCATCATGAAAATGAAAAAAGAACAGTAAAGGATATTAACAAAATAAAAAGTAAAATGGAGGATACACCCACAAAAATAAATGAGATTAAAACATGCACAAAAAAACACCAAAAATGAGCAAAATATAGAGTTTAAAATGCATGAAAATATCAAGAGAATGAACATAAAAAGCACAGTGAATAATGCACCTGGAGAAATGAACAAGGTACAAAAAAACAAAAAAAAATCCGAAATATGAACAAAGTAAGAGGCAAAATGAAAGAACGTATCCAGAAAATGAACTAAATAACAAAGGAAGTAAAATAAAGTGAATAAAAAAGACTGACAACATAATCAAAGAAACAAAAATGAATAAGACTAACAAAATAAACAAGAAGATGAGCAAATTTAGAGGCAAAATGAAGAATGCACCCAGAAAAATGAATAAAAATAAGATTAAAACAAAATGAGCAAAAAAAATCCCCACAATGAATAAAATAAGAGGTAAAATGGATAAAAACATCAAGATAATGAACAGATTGACAATGGAATAAAGCAAAGAAATTTAGAAAATAATTGGGAAATTCATAAAAAACATCAAAATAAGTTACTACACTTTGCCTTTGTAGGGCAGCACTGTACACAGGCACTTTTATCCACAAGTATATGCATATAGAGAATCCTACCTTTAAATAAAAAGGCGCTTGAAGCAACAAACACTGACAGACATCCGTCATCTGTAGCTCTGTTTCCCTGAGACACTGCCAAAGCAATTTCACCTGATTTCTAGTCTGTTACCAAATAACAATCAAAAAACACCATCTGCACTTGCCATGAACGCTGCCAATTGCTGTCTAAGTTGCAGTAGTTCCTGAATCCCATAAAGGAAAATTATTGCAGGTTCTGCAAAATACCATCTGTTTGATGCTCGTGTTTTTTACCAACTCTATAGATTAGCTGTTTCCACTGGAGCCGTAATGGCCAGAATATTTCACACCAGAGTATGTTTCTAAAGCCTGATAGCCTCACCAGATTGGAAGTGTATTACCTGAGTTAAAGGTGAATCTATGGCATCTAAAAATGTCCATTATTTTTCTTTTGACATTGCGCAGGTGCTTTGAAGCTCTACAGTATCTCCTCACCTTGCTTTATTGAGGGGAATCTGATATCTGATTAACATCTGCATACTGCGCACATATGCCGACTTGAGCCAATTAAAGGCCCTGGATACATGAAACACAAACCTTATTGCGGCGCAACGGGGAAATAACAATCCTATTATAAAGAAACAGCTTTCATAAAACCTTATGGAGCCCAGTACCGTTTCACATGCTGCATTTTCTTCCGCCAGGCTCAGGGACAGCAGCTAAACATGTAAACAGAAAATCATAAAATCTGCTGTTTATCTGTGGGTAGGCATGATGTGGTTAGAGTAATTTATGCTACAGATGTTTGCTGCAGAACGCACTCGGTACACCGGGGAGCTGTGATTAATTTATGTGTTTGGATAAAAGCATGTATCCAAGCCCTATTAATATTGCTGTTTTGCAGAATAAGATCATATATTTGCAAATTGAATATTCATCCACAGTCTTGCTCGTTTCCAGCAAAACTTGGAACCTCATTCACATATTAAGCTACAGGTTGTAAATCTCGCTCCAGATTCTGGATTTTGAAAGTGCTTAGTCAGCCTTGGAGGTGGCGAGGGCTTTATTCAAATAATCCTCCCATAAATGGCTCTATAAGCATTATAATACATTTTAGTCTGAACACAAGCGGGGACTATTTACTGGATGGCTGATCAGGTGGACTGTTTAGAGTCGGTGTGTGCGCGGAAGCCTGTGTTTGCTGTGTTGGTTGATTACTTAACTACTGTATATTTAAGCATAATTACGCATGTTATTAGCAAAAGTTCACCTTCAACTGCCACAGTGTGAAACTCGCTGTAATGTTATCACATCTGGGCTGTGGCCTTTTCACCAGCTCTAAACCCTTTGTCCAAATCCCTCTGCCCATATCCCTTTGTTATAACAGCCACTAATGCCACAAACTGATTAAGCACTATTAACTTGCAAATTAGTTCCTTTGTTCTAACTTTATCCCCATCAGCTTAGTCCAATTTAAAGAGCTGCAAAAAAAAAAGAAAAAAATAAATAAATGAAATCACTGCACTGTCAGTGACGCTGCTGGATTGTCCACGTCACACCTCAAGTACGTTTCTTTGAATCGTGTAGATAAACATTTACAGTTAAGTACCTATGGCTTTTTTCAGTGACTGAAAAAGTGCAGACTGTGAAACACAGGACGATCTGCTTTCATTTGAATATTGGTGGCCGGGGGGGGGGGGCTGGTGTACGACTCCCGTTCCAAAAGTATAAATGTAAATTCAAAATGAACTAATATTGTCCTTGAATGGATAAAATACTTCAGTAATAAACATCTGATATGTTGTTCATGTTCTATGGGAATAAAAATGGGTTTATGAGGTTTGCAAATCATTGCACTCAGTTTTTATTTAGGTTTTACACAGTGTCCCAATTTTTTTGGAATGCAGGTTGTATGTGTGTGTGTTGGTGTGTGTGTGTGTTGCTGAAATGTTTGTTTAGGAAGAAAGTGGAAAACAGAAATGAATAACAATTTCACTTCATTTTGAACCCAAACACTTTTCATTTGTGTACATTGCCAGTCAAAAGTTTGGACACCTTATTCACTGTTTTCTCTTTATTATTTTCAACATTGTATGTTAATATTGACAAAGACTGTGAAAAAAATATGTATGGAATTATGTAGTAAACAAAAAAGTGTTCAACAACCCAGAACATGTCTTTTATTTTTCATTGTTCAAAGTAGCCACATTTAGCTTTTCACACTCATGGCATTCTCTCATCAGACTCACATGGAATGCATTTTCAAATCACAGGTGAGTTCATTTATACACTCCTGATCAAAGTCTTAAGACCAGTTGAAAAATTGAAAGAATGTACATTTTGCACTGTTGGATATTAAGAAGGTTGTAAGTAGTGCTTCAAAATGCAAAAAGAAGAAATGGGAGTGAGACAAGAACAAAATTTTGAGTAAGCAATTTACTGGAAACAGCCATTAAACTGAAATAGGCCGTTCATCAGCTGATCAAAAGTTTAAGACCACATCTAAAAAAAAAAACCCCTAAGATTAAAATAAAATTTTCAAAAAAGGACTCAGTAATGAGTAGCTGTGTCATTCTTGTTAATCACCTCAAAAATTCGTTTCATCATGCTTGATGCCAGTGTTTCCAGGAGGCGAGTGGGAATGTTGCTCCAAGTGGTGAAGATGGCCACACAGGGCGTCCACTGTCTGGAACTGGTGTCCATTTTTGTAAACGTCCCTTGCCATCCAACCCCAAATGTTCTCAATTAGATTTAGATCACAAAACATGCAGGATGGTTCAAAAGAGTGATGTTATTTCTCTGAAGAAGTCCTTTGTCAGGTGGACATTGTGAACTGCAGCGTTGTCCTGTTGAAAAACCCAGTCATTACCACACAGACGACGGCCTTCAGTCATGAGCGATGCCTCCTGCAACATCTCCACAACGGCCAGCTGCCGTTTGACGCCTCCGCACAGCCTGAAGCTCCATTGTTCCATTGAAAGAAAAAGCCCCCACATCATGATGACGCCCATGTAGAAAACATCCCATCAGCACCGTCAAGTTTAATTTTTTTTTCATCAGACAATATAAAACTTTTTCCACCTTTCAATGTCCCATGTTTGGTCTCGTGTAAACTCCAAACGGGCAATTTTTTTTCCATTGAAGGAGACGAGGTCTTTGAAGATGTTTTTTGCTATTAAAACCCTTCTCTCGCGATGCAGTGTAACGGTTATGGGGCTGCAGGTGGCACCAGTGACAAGCTTAATTTGGGCTGAGGATTGTCCTGTGTCTTGATGGACAGACAATTGGATCCTCCGGCTCAGGGCTGGTAAAAATTTTTTGGGTCGACCACTTGACTGTTTTTCCTCACAACCCTCAGGATCTTTTAAGAAGTTTAAAATGACTGTGTTACTGCATCCAACCTCAGCAGTAATGACACGCTGCGAGAGGCCTTGATGCAGCTCAATCAGACCGCGTTCAAAGACAGAACGCTCTTTTGCCTTTGTCATCAGGACGTCATGACAGTGTGGATACCTGACCGAATATGACACTGAATCCACATTTTTGCAAAGATTCGGGCTTTTAAAGGCTGTGGGCTTAAACTTTTGATCAGCTGATGAACAGCATATTTCAGTTTAATGGTTGTTTGCAATAAATTGCTTCCCCAAATATTTTCTTGTCTCACTCTCATTTCTTCTTTTTGCATTTTGAAGAACTACTTACAACCTTCTTAAAATCCAACAGTACAAAATGTACATTCTTACAATTTTTCAACTGGTCTTAAAATTTTGATCAGGAGTGTATCATTCCTTGCCTTCTTCAGGTGATTTAGACCAGGGCTTCTCAACTATTGTCACAAAATGCCAAGACACTGCAGGTTTTCTTTCCAGCCACTCACTAAAGCAGGTGTTTTCACTGAAGAGCAATCAGTGGAAAAAAAATCAGTGAAATCACCTGCTGAAAAGACTGGTTGGGAAAAAAAAACCTGTAGTGTCTCAGCCCTATGTGGGAATAGTTGAGAACCCCTGATTTAGACAATCACTGTCTTGTGCTAAGGAAAGGTATGTGATGTATTATGTTTCTTGCCATAATAATAATAATGAATTGTGTTTATATGGTGCTTTTCAAGTCTTCTTCCCAAAGTGCTTCACACCTAATCTATTATTCATTCACTCCACAGTCACACACTGATGGTGGTAAACTACATCTGTAGCCACAGCTGCCCTGGGGCAGAGTGATGGAAATGTGGCTGCCAATCTGCATCAGCGGCCTCTCCTACCACCACCCAACATTCATTCACACTCATACACCAGTTTCACCAACGCTGGAGGCAACGGGGGCGAAGTGTCTTGACAAAGGGCACAAAAGCAGAACAATTGGGATAGAGTGGGGTTTGAATTGCCAGCTGTTATTGGATGACCTGCTCCACCTCCTGAGCGTCTGCCGTCCCAATAATACGCATTTGTAGTGTAGTTGCAGCAGCAGTAATAGGGCTATTGACTTTGTTGTAGTGTCATTTGTCGAATGCCACCTCACTGTGGAGAAACTGAAAAGTTTATGTGTATTCTGATTCTGTTGTGATTGAGAAATGCATGTTTTGGTTATTATAACCTGCTAAAACAACCAAACCAAGGTGTTTCAGACAGTATTGTATGTGCATGGGCTCTTTCTGCGATGCAGAGGTGGAAATACTGTGCAGTATTGCATTATACCAGTTTTGCAAAGTAAAAGTCATCAGCCTCTGGGGTGGACAAGTCTCCCAATCTTCCTGAAAACTACATCAATGGCATCAGAACTCAACGATAACGTAACATTGAGAAAATCCTCCAGTGAGTGAATGTTCATACCAGACTAGAAATGACCCATGCAAAACATGCGTCACATGAAGTAATCCTTAAGAAACAATGATGCAATCCCTAAGTATATGCATATAATGGTGTGGATTATTAGGGTGAAGAAGCCTGAGGCACAGACAGCCCTGCAGAAAATTAAAGTCACAGTCAAGCTTCAAAATTTCAAGTTATTAATATAGAAAGGTATTTCATTAGATCAACTCTCTGTGCCTGCATTGTCTAAGTTCCACATATTCAGTCTGTAATAGCTCATCACCCTCAAATTTAATGAACAGATTTTTTTTTTCTAAATCGAGTCTAGCATTAATAGTTTCCAGCTGGTATGTAAAGGTAGAAACTGCAGTCAATGCGAGTGAATTCTCCTGCCCATAATGTTTGTGGAAAGTCTCTTTTTTAAAAAATGAAAATAGAAATATGCACAATCCATGGGCCTCAACCGTTGTGAAATGTCTGTGTGAATTATAAGCAGACTTGATGTGAGCTTATCAAATCTAATGGGCATTGTCAAAAGTTGGTATTTTGAGGACAAAATTCCTTTTTTGTATTACTATCCCTCTGCCTCAGTTCAGCAGATTGTCTGGGGAAATACAAAGAATAAATTCTGCACTAAAAAAAGATGTTCTGTTCCCATCTTGGAATCGCTTTAGGAGCAGATCTCTTCATGGCCGGCATGTGCAGACAGAATGATTACAGCAACCGAGAACTTCAGTGTTTTAAAGGAGAGGTGGGAAATGTCAACACAGAACTCATTCATTTAAAAATGAAAATGTCAGTGCATTTTAAAACGTTAAAGCACCCCTTCCAGTTTGTACATCCAAATGCATACAAAATTCACAGTTTAAAAAATACTAGCAGCAATAACACACTTTTTATACCCTCTAATAAAATATGAATCTGAATTTCATCCAACCACATTGAAGTTGCAGCTTATAGGATAAATAACAATTTTAGAATGCAGCCCAGGATGTTTTTCCAGGAAAAGAGGCCTCACAGATGTTTACAACAGCGTGTACATGTTCAGTGAACTGAGTGGGGAAAAGTGTGCACACACTTCTGCATTGAAATATTATTAAAACCGGCAGGTGTTTCAAGGTTATGAATTCAAAAGAAGCATCCACTCCATTGTGCTACAGAATCAGAGTACTCTGAAAGCTCTGTGACACTCGAGATCCCACTGAACTTGAAGTAGTCGTGTGTTAAGCAGTTTTTGCATCAACTGGAGAGGCTTGTAACAAATCAGATGTTGTTGAAAAGCCTGGGCGAGAGGTGCAATATGCTGTCCAACAAAGACATGAATAATTAACGTTGAAGAAAGCCACAGCCCACCACTAAGTAAAGGCCACAACATGGTAGCTGTCACTTATAATCATCGAGATGGATGCAAATGTCACAACTGGTCTTGTAGTTATAATGAAAGCAGCCTTGTTTGTCTTAAACTAAGCCAGTCTAGATGAGGAAATGTGGTGGACACTGCCGCTTACCTGAGGTGCCCTTCATTTCAGTATAACTTCTGTCTGCTGAGCCAGAGTGGCTGCTCACTAAGTGCAATCTGTGCAGCTGTCTGTGGTTCGTTTGTTTGTCAGGGCTAAGACGTTGCATGAACCAGCCGCATCAGACAATAAAGACCTGCTTTCGCTTCCTCGGATAACGACACAGCTTCACTGAAAGAATTGCTCCACATCATTGGCGAGCTCTGACATAATTCAGATAAGAATGTTCTACCCAAGAGGCTAATGTTTGTAAATCACAGTTCCACCTTTTTTATGAGGCATTCCTCATGAACAGCGATACCACATGTTGGCAGTTTAATGCAACTTGAGAACAGGACACTCAGCTAATATTCAATTTCTGTTCAAAATATAGATAACGTGACAAAATGCATTTCAAACCATCTGCAGGCTCAAGACTATGATGACTAGTGGGTGTTAAGACAAGGAAAAAAGATTGAAGCCAGTTTCAATACACTTGGACGTTTATAGTTTATAATGTGCACTGCATTAAGCACATGTGGTTATGTTAGAGAATCTCTGGTAGTCGTAAAACAATTAATATTCTGTCACGTTAAGTATTCATGCATAGGTCAAAGGTCGGCATTTTAATTTACTTGGTCCTTCCGCGCACACACAACAAGGTGTGAGGTGAGGATCCGAGAAGCAGAGGCAACCTGAGGCAACCGAGACACTTTTGGCAACATTGATCATAATGTGCATGGTGTGGCTGCTGTCAGTATTGATAGATGAATTTCAGGGAAATAGTCACAGATGGCCTGCAGGCTACAGTGCTAGCGCTGTTTCACAGAGACCTGGTTGCATGCATACAGACGTGACTCATTTGTTGCTTCAGGCGGTAGATCTGCCGTATGAGTTGAGCATTGGCATGACAAGGCAGGCACGAGGAGAAGCTGAACCATCAGCCTGTCAGGAGAAGAACAAAAACATCGCCGCAACTCATCTCTATGCCAATATGACTACGAAGTCATCTGAAACTGATTTAATGCCACATTAACAAAAACTTACACTGGCATCATCTCCCTTTTTTTCCACTGAAAAGCACCAGTATCTCCCATTTTTCTGTGACCCAAGCAAACTAAAGATAGCGATGGCTTCACAGTGGAATATTACCTAACTATCCTATTTTAACCCTCGCCCTTCCTTTAAAAGGCTCTGACTTTAGACCGCCATTGTAAATAAGACTTTTAATGATTTGCCAGGTTAAATAAAATAAACAGTGTCAGTGATTTCTATCTTTTGAGTTATTGCATTATCCCCCAAAATAGTATTTTCATTTGAGAAGCCTGATATTAGCTACTGATAGTTTGTAAAACATCCTGTTGGTGTTGGTTAATTGGACTGTCTCTAAAGCAGGTCACGATCTAAACTCTGTGCAGTATTTTTTTTTTTTACATAATTTTTACATACATAAAGCCTCTGGTTTTGCACAGCAGTATGACAACTATACACCTGATACTTCTACTAATACATAGTCCTTTTACATTTATCTGGATTCATTCCTAAAATTAACTGATGAATTACATTTTGACTGTCATGATACAATCATACACGGAGGTGACACACATTCACTCCTTTACATGCACTTGAGTAGTTCTTCGAAAAAATGTACTTGTCAGGGTAGCTGTTTTACAGAATACTTAGTAATTAATGAGTATGAACAACATAACTGATGAAAATGTGCCAAAAAAGTGGATAAAAGATGTAAAACAATGAGCGAAAGGTCCAAAATAATCAATTAAATGCACAAAAATGAACAAACTGAGTGCGATTGAACAAAATAATTACAACAGTTAACAATCCAAACAAAATCAAACAATAAAAACAGCAAAATAACCAAGACAACTGAATAAAAATCACCAAAATAAGCAACAGATCTTGCAGTAAGGAAATCTTCAACATGGCTTTTGTCATTTCATTAATGACAGTGAATGTACACTTTAAGCTGTTAAGTTACTATTTGAGTAGCTTGTTTAAAAAAAAAAAGGTATAATTTTACTCAATTTATTTATTTCTATGAGCACTTCTACAGTTGAGGTCAAAATTATTAATGGATTGATTTCTTGATTAATTAAAACCCTGCATTAAGGCAGGGTTGGAACACACTGTGGAGCCGTACCCTTGTGAGCATTATTTGAATAGTACTGTACTGCAGAAAGCAGTGCGTTGCTATGGAAATGATGAGAAAAAGCCAGTTAACAAAGGAAGCGAGACAGGCCATCACGACACTTAAAAGTGTACGTCTTCTGTCTTGGTTTCAACTGTGAAGAGAAGAGTTTGAGCTGCAGGTTTGACAGGTCGAGTTGCAGCAACAAAGCCATTGTTAAGACATCAGACTAGAAAAATTAGGGTGTTCTAAAACTTTTGACCAGTAGTGTACATTAGGTAGTGTAAGGTAAAATATATTAATACATGAAACCTTTTTCTCAATAAAATGAGACTAGGCACTTTGATATACGCTGTTAAAATATCTGGCACTGTATTTAACAGCAAATGAGAAAATATCTAAGAAAATATCTAAAACCTCAACTGCACTTGTCCTTGAGTTATTATAATTATAAAGGAACAACTCTAAAATGTATTCAGGTTTTGCTTACCTCGAACAAAAGCAATCATTTGATAAGTTTCTGAGTTTGACCAAGTAGACACCAGCCTGCAGGGCTCTACATTCATAAACTGTAGCAACATGAATAATGTAACTTCGGTGTCCGGCTGCAGTCTGTTGTCTGACGTACAGTATCTTGGCTGACCCTTTCAGCGCTCGGTGAACGCCGATAACCTGCCTGAACAGCAACCAATCTTTCATCAAGCTTAATGCGAAGAATAACAATATGATTTTTTGCTTCCTACCTCACTTTGCCTGTGACCAAGAGCATGTTAATAAACGATAAGAGGAATATGAGGTTTTATCCGGTTGAAGAAGTCGACACAGAGTCAATTGTTGCCAAACAATGTTGTTTAAAAATGCCACATCTCCACATGGATGAATGAAAGGATACACACTTTAATTTGCTTATATTCTGTTATTTCAGCTGAAAAGGATGTGATACTTTTTTCCTTTTCATGTCTGTGAGAATTTAAATGTTTTACTTCTTTATGAGTGTACAATGTGCAACAATCAATAATGCTAAAATAGTCAAATATTTCTCAAAAACAGACTTGCTGTGTGGCTACAGTTATTTTCTTCTCTCTCACTTTTCAGAACAACACAAAAATGTGCAACTCCTGTTTGTTATTGGAGAATTCCTGTGCCACAAGCAGAACTGGGCGAAATTAACTTAATTTTCATTTCAGTCAACATGATCATTTTCATTGCAAATGTTAAAATCTTTCACATTTCATGGCTGATTTTCAGTTCTGAGTAAGAGTTGGAAAAACCAGATGATTGTTTAAGGCGTTAAACTACTCATAAAAGATGCAACAATGTACAAGGCATCAAAAGATGAAAATTACAATCAAAGGCA
>JAQQAE010019654.1:0-10873 GCA_029823295.1 Pseudamia nigra | reverse complement strand
ACAAACCTCTCTTATCTTTTTAAATGGGTGAACTTGCACATTTTTACATTGCCCAATACTTATTGGCCCCACTGTATTTGAGACTCGGAGAAAAGCTCTTTCAGAGGAATGGGCTTTATGAAAGCCAGACTGAAAATTACCAAGAATATTATGTTCGTCTAGCACAGCTATAAGCTGTTGAGCAACCACTTTTTCCAGAAGCTTGGCAATAAAAGGTAATTTTGAAATTGGCCTATAGCTGTTAGGAACAGAGGGATCGAGATTAGGCTTTTTAAGAAATGGATGTATCATAGTATTCTTAAAGTAGATGGGGACTTGACCAGACATCAGTGAAGCACTGATGATTGATAGCACACAGGGACTGACTTAAATATATTTTTAAACAGGGATATAGGTGTAATGTCTAGGGAGCAAGAAGAAACTTTCATTGAGTGAGCTAATTTGGTCATATCAAAAACAGAAACTGGAAAAATTCTTTGTAGGGATAACTGGTCGTGCTAGAGAGGGAAGAAACAATGAGTAGGTTAATGAACAATGAAAGAGCAATTAATCAAAAGAAAAAAATAAAAATCACCAAAATAATCCATATATTGAACAAAATATGAAAAAGGAAACTCCCAAAATGATGAAAATGAAGAAAATAAACAACATTTTAAAAGAAGGAACAATAATAAATAATCATCAATGGCAATTAAAAATATGAAGAAAACAATTTGGAAAATCTAAATAAATGAAAAAGTAAACAGAAATTAATAACAATGAACCTCTTAAACCCCATAACTTCCCTATCTACCCATCTAGATAGCTATTCCTCTCTCAAGCCTTCTGTCACTACACAGATGTGAACTGGTGACTTTCCAGTCACAAGCTCACTTCTTTAACCTCTAAGCCACCACTAACCCTATGTGTAAGTACACCATAATGTAAGTTCACCCAAAAATAAAATTATTAAATCTGTTTGACCCTCATTATTGGATTTTTTGACCATGAAAACCTACCATTAGCATTTGGAATCACATAACTATCATTAGTTCAATCGTAATTCATGAAAAATATTTCCATAGTGGTGGTTTTCTTCTAGATGTAGCTCCGTAAATGTAAAAGGTACGTCAAATCCCTGGACGCAAAATGAATCAGCATGATTTTCCACTACAATTTGGAGTCCATTGCAAGTCTACCACTTTATTTACTACTTTACAGTAGCTATTTTCCTCAATCCCCGTAAGTATAAGTATGCTGCATCGCTACATCTGGAATATTGCACATATCTGTATTAAACTTTGTGGTTTGATAGAATCTTTCATGGTGTTATCCTATGTTTTTTTGGCAAAATTTTCTGCATGTTATTTGTAGTGTTACAAGGACAAACGTTGAATATGGCCATATCTCAAAATGGTGACGGATCCTTTAAAAATCTTCTGGATCCAGACAAAGAACCCGCCATTTCTGACCTATCCTGAAAATTTCATCCAAATACATTTAGAACTTTTTAAAGTTATGTTGTGAACCAACAAACAGATAAATAAAGTAGTGTAGACAAAAACATAACCTCCTTGGCATTGGTAACATAGAAAACTATGACAATCATTTATGAACCAACCAAAAATGAGCAAAAGAAAATGATCAAGAAAATATACAAAATAGTCAAGATACAATAATTATCCCAATAACTCATAAACTGACAGAAAGTTAAAAAAAAAAACCCACAATCTACATTATGATGACAGTGAAGTAAAAAGTCAAACATTTGATAGAGTTGAAGCTTTAAACTGTTCAGTGAAGGATTTGACTCACTCAGAAACATTTTTATTTTCAGAAACATGGAAAATAAAATTAGATCATATATCATTTCATAAAACTAAATAATCTGTATATACCATTTACAACTAAAAATGAACATTTTGTGCACTTCATCTGTTGTCTTAACTCCTACAGAAACTCTAAAAAGTCCAAAATGAGTGAATATGTGAGAAAAGCCCAAAATGGGAAAAATATAGCATAGCTGAAGAATCAGGCAGTCTTACTCCACATGTACTCGACCTGGTAGTGAGGATCATGTTTTACAGACACCAGGAAAACGAAGTCAGCAAAGCAATATATGATATGTTTAAATTAGAGGCGATCTTCATACCGACCTGTAGAGGGATGATAGGGGTCTCTTGGAGCCCAGTTTAGGCCGGTACGGTTTGGGCTCTCCTGCCATGTTGATGTCTGCAGAAGAAAACGACAAGACAAAAAAAAAATTCAGCTCAAAAAATTCAGACTTAACAAGAAACAAGAGAACAACAGCAAACAAAAAAATCCCCCACCCAGTTTAGAAATTGACCATGACTTACACTGACTTGTAATCAGCAGACTCAATAACCCAGGACTATATGACATTTTCAACATGGCTACATAGCCAGGTTAGGTGCCAATTAGGTGGTGGTTGCCACAGTAACCCTTCCCCCTACCCTAACTACCCATGTGCCTGGTTTGGTTAGTTTGGGTCCAGGGAAATTGCAGATACAGAGCCAAATGTTTGGACAGAATGCACAACTTTAAAAGGGACGATGACTGTGAAACCTTGAAATGCTCTTTTGTCATTTGCACAAATCTCATGAAGTCTGATATGTCATATGAAGATTATCATACAGCCACATTTATCTCACATTAGATACGTGGGTGAAAACAAAAAGACAGACAAACAATTATGCTCATAAGAAATATTACAAAATTTAATTTTAGACATGTTTTCTATACTTGTTTATTTTATTCATATATTCCACTGCTTTTGTGAAGATAAGACTTTATTAAAGCTATTTCAAGCACCAAAACAGTCTGCCCACATGAGTTAAGGTGTGTTTTCACAAGAGATTTGAAAATATTCAAAAATCAGACTTCAAATTTTCAGCATTCGTGCTAAATTATCTCTTTACCTAGTGTTCTGTGACATAAATGAACTCAGTATACATAAAACTGAGAAGGTAGGGTATTGTGTTATTTGAATGTGCTTTCAAAAGGTGAATTTAACAAAGTGTAGAAATTGAGAAAATACCGTTAGACCTCAGCAGGATAATGGACACATGTTAAGCACTACAGATATAAATGTGTAAGTGCAAAGATACGGGACCTGTAAAGTTTCATTTAGGTACAAGTGATGCTTTATTTATGTGTATTGTGTACTTGTTTGGACGTGTTATAATTTTCACAGACCAACAGCATCCTCATACAGTAACAACCAACACAAACACTGTTTCATTTCACTCACTCAAACTTTCTGTAGTTTTTAGACAGAAGTGTCAAAACCCCCACAAATCAACTTTCTCTGTTCCAACTTGGGGAGATGAGGGACACAGCTAATTAGGAGATTTTGTTTTGAGGATACAACAAGTGAGGAGCATTGCTGACAAATGCTTGAGGGCTGATACCCCCATATCACTTCCAAAACAGGAACTCATCTGACAGACTTCATATTCTCTGCCTTCTTAATTTCACCTCTTAAGTCACTGTGGTGAAATGACAGAAGTTTTCCATTACAGAGTTATGGATCTCATGTGGGAAACTTGTATACAGCTCCTTGGTGTTTGCGGAACAACCCCACAGATGCAGAATCAATGTTTCAGTGTTGCCGTGGGCTCCTTTGAAACAATGTAAACTGATCTGTTTCCGCTTATTGTTCAGACATCGTTGACATGTTTCAATGCTCCATGGTGTACATGTGAAAACGTACTGTCAACTTTTCATCGATGCAACTCAAAGCAGTTATTATTAGGTATCAGCCATTACTCTTTAAATCCTTGATCCTGTCGTACAATGAAATCCACATCATATACCCAAAAGAAACAGTCTGTGTAAATCAGGGGTCGTCAAACTTTACAATCTATGGAATGCATCAATGCTAAGATTAGAAAAATGGGAAAGTATGATTTGCAGTGTGTAGTTTTAGTGTAGTTAGACTTATTAATGGTGTTGTTAGTGTAAACACTGAACCACAACTACAGTCCAGCGTATTTCAGGAAAGACTAAAAAGAAGCTATGAAGGTTGGATTCCACCAGCACGCGAGTTACCGTGGCAACGTGTCAATCCCAGCCTGGCAGTGACTTGCTATATTATTTAGAGTAATATCTTAATAACAGAGCAAAAAGTTACAGATGGACCACCAGATCACTGATTAGAGGGTCCAAATAACATGTTTACGATGGTGATAACTCATGACAAAAATTCATTCACTTATTAGTATTTTCAGACAGAAGTCCAATGTAACAGTGTCCCGGTGGCCAACAGTGCCCTGACAACTTTAAACTACGTCCGCATCAGCCTCAGTGTACAGCCATTGCCTACTAGTCGAGAGCCACAAAAAATATTTTAACCCTTTATGACATGGCATTTGTCAGCAACCTTTACAACGCAGAGCCATGTGTATTATTTTATCTATTTAGTGAATTTTGGCTCATTTTCCCCGATTACTTTTGTTCCTTTCTCTGTATTTTATGAAATATTTTGTTGAATTTTGTGTGTTTTTTTCTTATTAATTAAGTTTTTCTTAAACTTGTTTGATAGTTTGGTTATTTTTGCTTTCTGGTCATCCATTATCTTCCACTAATCCTGGTCAGGGTTGTGCTGGCAGCAGCCTGAGCAGAGAAGCCCTCTCTCCAGCCACCTCCAGCTTCTCCAGGGGGTCCTCCAGGCATTCCCAGGCCAGCCAAGAGACAGAGTCCCTCCAGCATGTTCTAGGTCTGCCTGAGGGCCTGCTTCCAGTTGGAGCTAGTTTTGAGAACTGAGGATCTGACCACACAGGACTTCACATTCAGTTATCGCTCTTAAGGCCCATATATGCTCTATGCTAAGTGCACTGCGTATAAAACATTATCAAACATCGCTGGCATTTATACTGTAATGCATACTTTACATCAACGTGGATGTACGCAATACATCCGCTAGCGGGTAGTGCTGAGTTCAGACTGCTCTGTCCTCTAGTGTGGCGTTACATTAGATTTCTCTCTGAAAATAGTCAGCGAAAGTTTTTTTTGTCATGAGTCATTATGGTCTTAAACATTTTATTTGGACCCTCCAATAAGATCCATCTTTAACTTTTTGCTCCGTGATTAAGATATTATGGCAAATAATCTGACAAATCACTGGTGTGCTAGGATTTGATTGACATGTTGCTACGGTAACTAGTGTCGCCGGTGGGGTCGGACCTTTGTATCTTCTGTGTTCCAAGTGTTTACTCTAACAACACTGTAATATGACTTCATCTAGCATGGCTTGGTGAAGTTTTATTACGTCCGTAGGCTAGCGGTTAGTTAGCTTTCCCTGTGCCCTGGTTGCACTGCCGCCATTCATCAAAATATGGTTACATCCTGTTTTTGGCTCCAAGATGTCGTCCAGGATAACACTTATATATTGACTATGGCACAGCCTCTCCCCAAAAAAGTTGAGCCATTTCTGTTAATCTTTCAGTGTTTATGGTGTGTTCTGTTCTTTTTCTTCTTCTGCCTCTGACACACGGGCTATGCTGCGCAACACTGCCCCCACGACTTCTGGTGGTACTGCTCCGTTTTCTGAGTTGAGGTACGCATCCCTAAGCTCCTCAAACATACCAAACGTGATCTATAAATAAAATTTGATTTGTTTTGATTTACTTCAATGTCTTAGACGCAGCCACTGGGGAGGGCCTGAAGAGACATACATGACCCTGGAGCCACAAGTTGCAGACTTCTGATCACCTGTATTGATTTTATTTAGTAATAATAATTTGTTTAATTGTCAATCATTTACTTTTCTTTGTACATTTTTGTTCATTATAGTGATTATTTTGGTGATTGTTGTTCATTTTGCAGATTATTTAGCTCATCTTTGTTCATGTTTTTTTTATTGTTTTCTACCTCTTAGTTAAAATGTTATTTTTTGGGATTATTTTATTAATTCTGGTTAATTTTGTTAAATGTTTAGTTTCTTTTCATTTTCTTGACTATTTTGTATTCATTTTCATCAAGTCGATTTACTATTTTAGTCATTTTTGTGAATTTTTGTTTATGTCACAGATGATTTTGTTCAGTTTTGTCCTAATTGTGTCCATTATTTTAATTTTTGTTCATTTTCTTGTCTTTTCCATTTACTTGATTATATTGTTCATTTGTTTTGGTTTTTTCAGTTTTTTCTTATTTTTTGTTCACTGTCATGTTTTTATTATTTTTGATTTAGTGCTTATTTTGTAAATTATGATTCATTATATTACTTTCATTATTGGACAAATCCACAAGAGCCACTGGAGAGGGGCTCAAGAGCTACATGTAGCCCTGGAGCCAAAGGGTGCAGACCCTGGTATAAATAAATGTAAAAATCAATGCTTTTAACAATTAAATCTTTCAGTTTCACCCCTACCTTATGGTTCTTAATGTACATGTAATACAGAAAACCAATGCACTTAAAGTGCTTTGAGCCACTGTAGTTAAGATGAATTAACACAGCTGAATTAATGGAGCTGCTGCAACAACTCATGGATCAGTAAAAGACAGTCATGCACACATTATACATACGCTTCAAAGTGCATTAATCATTACTAAAGTTTGTTCTGTCACTTGCAGTGAAGATGAAAACAATTTTATTGATCCCATTAAGGAGAAAATCATAAAATCAATCCATCATGACAGCCACTGAAAAATATACTAATTTAGACTTTATTTCAGACACACAAAGGGTCCATAGCATCCAGGAAAGGAAACAGCATGGACAATAAAACAGACAGGACAGTTCAAGATAAAAACAATTCCTAAGTCATTAAGATGATTGAAATGCATAAGGAAAAAACACAGTTCATAAGTTACTAAAATAATTAAAATGCAGTCTATCATGACAATCAGTAGCAGCTCTTCCTTGGGTTTGAAGCCTCAATGATGTTGGTTCCACTTTCATCCAAGTACTGTTTATTTTATCCCTTATTTTCCTCTGCCAATGAGTCGTATGTTTTCACTGGTGGTAGTTAGTTATTTAGCAAGATTATGATAAAGTACTGAATGGATTTTGATTAAATTTCCTCGAACAGTGTGTAATTGGACAATGAATAGATGATTAAATTTTGGTGGTGATCTGAATCGTGATCTCAGTGCACAGTGTTTTTTTGCGCTGACCAATCAAAATCGCTCTGTCATCACTGCTCACTCACCAAACAATCACAGTTGAGAAGGGGCGGGATATCGCACTAAAAGAGGAGGAGAAACCATGGGACAAACTGACTGACAGCGTGGTTTATGATCTAACACTGAAGGATTTCCATGATTTTATGAAGGAAGCAAACATCCAGAACATCTGTTACAGTTTGAAACGTTGCTGTGTGAAAATAACATTTTTATGTGTCTTTGTGATGCAGCCACAGACACACCTCTGACTCATTGATTACATTGTGACTACGTGAGTAAGAATGTAAACAGTGAACTTAAAAGTGCAACGTGTGTCAGGATGTTATTAAATTCAATCACACCACAATTTGATTTCATACTACCCTGAAATTATCTTGTACCACTAATTCTTTGAGCTAAATATTGTAGTATTTCAAAATGTGGATTGTTGTGACACTGAAGACTCTCCCTGTGGACACAAGCCCTAATAATGTCATATTATTAGGGCTGTGGGCTGTGCTCCCCAAGTGCTTTTGAGTTGTATCATTTTGTTCATTTTATTTAATGTATTGTTTTATCTACTTTATCTTCTTAATTATTTTGCTCATTTTGTGGAGCACTTTCTTTGATTTCTTTCTGTTTATTATTTAATTTAGTTTTTCTTCTTTTTGTTGATTTTGTGTTCATTTTGTTCATTTGTACTTAAGTTAATTTTACCATTTGCTTGACTGCTTTGTTCAATTTTGTTACATTTCTGGATGATTTTGTACATTTTTGTTAAGTTTGTTACATGTTATTTTTGCTCCTTTCATTTTTACTGGCTATTCATTTGGATTATTTGCTGGAATATTTTACTCAGATTTCATTTCAATTTGATTGCTTATTTTAATCTTTTTTTTATTTCAACCTCTTTTATTCCTATTTACTCAGGTGAAGCAATATGTAACTGAGCAGATTTGTACTCAATACATCTAAGGAGTAAATGAACTTGAGTGCCATCACTGTGTTCTGTTAGTTTGTGATGGACTGAACGTAGTCAATAGATGAATACAGTGCAAATTAAAGTCATCATTAGTAGTACCTATACATCTCAAGGAGCTCTATTCAGTGTTTGAGATAAGAGTAACTACGTAGATAGAGTGCATTGATTCATTTAGTGATTTCATTTCAGTCTGCACACGTGGATAGAGATATAAAGATTACATTGTATATAAAGCATGTTTGAAAACTTAAAAGTTCCAAGCTTGGAGATATTGATTGTTATAAAAACAAATGGTCAACATGAAGATGGAGTTCTTAACATTTTGTTCACTTAGTAAAGTCCTCTTCAAATGCATGAGTGGACTGGAGTGACTCATCCACGGCTTCCCTCATGATTGACAGCCTTTCCTACCTGCCAAGAGACCGAGTGAACTAACTGGAATGGTATCAGTGCGTTTCATCTGACTGCTTGTCGTCCACGCTTCTGCTCAAACTCGGCGCAATCAGCCTTGAGTGCCGCTCAAGGTCATACACAAAAACACAAACAAATATTAAAGACCTCCTTCCTGCTCACACACACAAACCGCATGGCATAAAGTCACCGAAACAAAGCAGAGAAACAGATCCTCATCTGATGGATGAGTCACTCTTGACAGCTTCAAAAAAGTTGCACAGATCAAATATAAGCTTTGCATCAAATGCTTTGGGGAGCTCTCAGCAGAAAAAGTCGTGACAGGAGCCGGAGTCGAGTCACTTTGCCAAAAGTCTGAAAGGGCTCATATTTTTTGGCACTCAGAGAGATGATAATGAAATCTCCCTTCTGCAATGTTAATGCACTAAGCTTATGAATTAAAGAGTGAACAATATCTCTGATGACAGTGTACCAGATCTGTTTTTCTTTGTGTTTCTTTTGTTCTGTTGTACCTTTTTATCACTGGCTTTCACACACTCCGGTAGCTGCACCGTCTTCCAACACAATGTCTGCAAATTAACCATGGTGCACTATTTGGAGCCCAGACTTTTCCTCTCTCTCACTCTTATTCGGCCTCCTTTCCCCTCCTTGCTCTCCCTAATGGACTAATGGATTGTAGATGTATCTGTGGCTCTCAGGTGCACGGGGACAGCTGTATCATTATCATTAGGCTCCAGGAAGACGTGAGGAATGGTTCACATTGTAAAGTGTGCTCTCCTCTGGTCCCCTGCTAGGGTCATTAAAGAGCGAGTGGAGCACTAAAAAGCACTCTAAAACGAACACCGCCACCTCACAACACCCCCGACAGACACACACTGAGCCTCTGATTAATTACAGTCATTATACTAATCATATACAAAATGAATGTGTGTAAGTTTATGTGTGTGTGTATGTGTGTATACATGGTTCCTGTCTGACTTGGTTGCCTGCGTACGTCCATAAAAAGTTGAGGCTGGAGATGGAGGAGATAGAAACTGTGTTGCTAAGCAATCGCCACTTACGACTTGATTGATATTGTAAACCGCATGCAACATCGCATTTAGAGGGAATATAAAAATTATGTTATGCTGTAGTCATTATGAGGAGGTTGGAAGCTACAGAAATCCACCTAAACTAATCAAACCATCACAAAAGAGCCAGGGAGACACTTTAAACACCCTGGCAAAATCCTCTTAACTCATGATTGGCAGTTTTCTACACAGATTAAAGGTCTACAGCTGATAAATATGCTGCTATCTGATACTGCTACCAGCATTTCAACACCTGACTACATGGGGCTAGTAAAAAAGCAAACCACTTCTTTATTCATTGTCCTCATGAAAAACACTTTCACTTAATTTGCTAACACTAAAATGCAAGTTGCACACATTTGTGCATGGTAGCACAGCCGTTGATTCAGAAAATCAGACACTACAGCTCTGGAAAAAATTACGAGACCACTGCAAATGTTGTCATGTTCTCTGATTTGACTATTTGTAGGCATGCGTTTGAGTAAAATTTACATTTTTTATTCTCTAAACTACTGACAACATTTGTCCCACATTTAAAATAAAAATATTGTCATTTAGAGTATTTTTTACAGAACATGACAGATGGTGAAAATAAAGAGATACAGACTCAAATAATGCAAAACAAATCATATTCATTTTAAAACAACATAATACTAATGATTTAACTTAGGAAAAGTTCAGAAATCATTATTTGGTGGAATAACCCTTATTAACCTACTCTTCCTTATTAAATAGGATTAGGTTCAGGTGATCACCTAATGACTACCTCATTAAGTAGAATGAGGTGTGTTGCTGTTGAATTCAACAGACACTACAATGGAATGGATGTCATACATCCATGACAATGATAATTTCAGTGAAGAGTTGCTGTGGTCTCTTAATTTTTTTCCAGGTGTTATTTTTGGGCTTTATTTGGGATTTTGGTTATTTGTCAGGGGAAAAGTCAACTAATAGTGGATTTTTAGGATGAATAATCTACAGAGGCTCAGGTTCTTTCCTGTCTGACCTAAGATGCTGCACGTTTTACCAGTCAGTGCAACCCTTTCTCACTCCCACGTCATATTCTGATGCTTAATCACATCTAAAGTCATCACATATTGACGTGGTCAGACCCCAATCTCATCAATATGCAATGTACAAGGCAACATGTGGCCACAAGATGTTAAGTCTGTATCTTGCTAGAAAGAAGAAGAAGGGATGGTTATGGTAAAGCAGCAAACACATGGGCTTCCTTGTTGGAGACTGTAGACTGACTCCCGTTTTATGCAGTGTATTTTTGTTCATGTTGTGTCTAATCTTCAGCATT
>JAQQAE010019653.1:0-10873 GCA_029823295.1 Pseudamia nigra | reverse complement strand
GTCCAAATATGGTTACATCCTGTTTTTGGCTCCAATATGCTGTCCAGGAAGTGACAACCTGATTGGCCTCAAAACAGTCCTTCAGAAACTAATGGATGACATCACAGTCACTTTGTTCAGTAAGATACAGTATACAGTCTATAGTTTTAGTGATAAATGCCCTCTAGTGGTAAAAGGAGTGTCCCACCTTCCTCAGTGATATTTGGAATGTGATGACTAAATGCTGTCATAGGAACGAATGATGGTCATGGTTGTACAAACTGCAATTCCAATGAAGTTGGGAAATGTAAAACAAATAGAAACATAATATGATTTATACTTTCTTTTCAAATAAATAAACTTTATTGTTTTTTCCCAACTATTCATTCATTTTGAATTTGCTGCCTGCAAAACATTTCAGAAGATCTGTACCAGGAGCAACTCAATACTAGGAATGTTGAGGAATGCTAAAAAAACACCTGTTTGGAACATTTCACCGGTGACCAGGTTAATTGAAAATGTGTCATGATTTCAGGGGTGAAAGGAGCACCCTGAAAAGGAAGGATGTTCACCCCTTGTGAACATTCTTCCTCGTTCACAAGGAAGGATGGGGTTAGGTTTCTCAACATGCAAATTCAAGGAATGGATGAATTTAATCATCTACAGTCTATACTGTAATTTCATCAAAAGATTCAGAGAAAATGGAGAAATTTCTCCAAGTAAGCATCAAGGCTAAAATATAACATTGAATACCTGTGGCCTTCGACCCCACAGGTGGCACACACTTCACAAAACCATTGTCAGTTAACACAGTTTGTTGCTGCATCTACAAGTGCAAGTTAAAACTCTACCATGCAAAGTGAAAGCACCAACACCCAGAAACACTGATGATTTCTCATCTGAGATGTACAAACAAAAAGGGAAATAGTGTGCTGTGGTCTGAAGAGTCCACATTTCAACTAGTTTTTAGAAACATTTTTGAAGTGTGGAATCGTCACACCACAGCATTTCAAAATGTGCTGCTTAGTTTGGTCTGGTTAAGTGAGCCAGCTCTGTCCTGGGCTGCCCACTGGACTCCATCGAGGAGGTAGTGGACAGAAGGATGTTAGTCAAGCTGACATCCATCATGGACAACACCTCCCACCCACTGCACCACGCTGTGGACGACCTGAGCAGCTCCTTCAGCTACAGACTGTGACATCCACAGTGCAGGAAGGCGCGTAACTGCGGGTCTTTCCTCCCCACAGCCGTCAGACTGTACAACTCCACACAGTGACATTATGTGGACAATATACACTCCACACTCATAAAAACACCCACACACTCATTCATATTCATACGACACTCTACTCCTCCTCAGTTATGCTGTGCAGTTTTAAATTTTAAATATAGGCCCATTATTCTCTGCACTTTAACCATTGCATTGTGTAAATAATCCCGTTCCTAAAAATTATCCTGCTTAATTTGTACATACTGTAATCTAGTCTGAGTGCAATACTTTTCTTCCTTGATGCCCCCTTATTTCTTATTCTCTGTGTGTGTAGATGGGATATAATTTACTTGCACTTGCATGTGTGCTATTTATTTTTTTTATTCGCTATGTCAACATCGTATGCTGCTGTTATAAAGTAATTTCCCGGTGTGGGATTAATAAAGTCTTACCTTATCTTATCTTAGAAATCATGGACATGGTGTCCTACAGGTTAAACCTTCAAAAGCCAGCATCTGTGATGGTATGGGGGTGTTAGTGCCCCCCATGGGTGACTCGCACATCTGTGAAGGCACCATTAATGCTAAAAAATACAAACAGGTTTTAGACCAACATATGCTGCATCCAAGTAATGCCTTTTTCAGGGACGCCCCTGCTTATTTATACAAGACAATGCCATGCCACATTCTGCATGTGTTACAACAGCATGGCTTCATCGTAAGAGTGTCAGTACTAGACTGATCTGTCTGCAGTCGGCACCTGTCTCCTATTGAAAGTGTGTGGTGCATTCTGAAACAAAAAATACAACAATGGAGAACCCGGACTATTGAGTAAAAGAAGTTGTATGTCAGGTAAGAATGGGATAGAATTTGACCTTCAAAGCTTTAACAATTAATGTCCTCAGTTCCCAAACACTTTATGAGTGTTGTTGAAAGGAATGGTGATGGAACACAGTGGTAAACATGCCCCTGTCCCAGCTCTTCTGGAATGTGTTATGATATCAAATTCAAAATGACTGAATATTTACAAAATACCAATAAAGTTTATCAGTATGAACATTACAATGGTCTTCGTAGTGTATTTAATTGAGCAGAGTTAGAAAAGGATTTGCAAATCATTGTGTCTCTTTTAATTTACATTTGACACCATGTCCCAACTTCAGTGGAATTACTGTTTGTAGACATTGAATTACTTGCTGATTGATCTAGTCTCGATCAAGTCTAACTCTGAAATGACAATTTGGTTATTTGACGCATAGATTAGACATGAGACACACCAATTCACATCCACACCCGTCAGTGATTATTAATGACTGGCGCGCATTGTCTAGCCACAGCGGATCCGGCAGGAGGAAATTTGATTGATTGATTGAAAAAGTTTGATTGATTGATTGATGAGATTTCGGCCTTGAATTGTGAAGATAATCGGCGATTATGATTGGTGCTATACAAATAAAGATTGATTGATTGATTGACTAATTAATGTGTTTGTGCATGTTTTTGGATTGTAGGAGCAAGCCAGTGTACCTGGAGAAAACATGCACAGTGGACATTGGAATCAAACCAAGGACCTTTTTGGTGCAAAGTGCTAGCCACAGCACCACTGTCATGAGAGAAAACATCAATCATTTACAGTATCTATATTTAAATATGTGTGAAGAGAGTAGCTAAAAAGCCCAAGTGCAGAACACAGGATGGAGTAAGTCACTGAGTCAGTCAGAGTTCACTGTGAATCATACTGAATAGAGAATTAATGAAACAGGTCTCTCTTGTAAATGAGACACTAGGTCTCAATGGGATCACATCTATACATAAAGGTTAAATAACCAGTATTGCACTTTCACAGTTACAGATTGCAGGGTACCAGATAGAGGTCAGTGTGTCCTTACACATTACAAATGTGCAACAATCTAATCTTCCTTTAGACGGAGGTGGGGGTAGACCAGCGAAATGATTCCAAGAGAGGTGAACAGTAATCCATGGAGACACAGGTGAGGCAAGATTATAGGCAGAAGGGAAGATAGATAGGCAAACACTTGGAGGTAAGAAGAAGAAAATAAATCTATGATCTGGAGGAGTCTACGGTCATGGCTGGCATTTGAAACTGGACTGTGTGCTTATGAGAAACAGCTGGTAGACCTGGCCTATGTGTACTGATCTCCAATCCTGCAATTAACCACAGACACTTACTCAAGGAGGAGAAAGGAAAACTGAGGTAGAGGGCACGAGGATATGAGACCATAGAAACACCAGCCATGTGGACCTGTCTAAATAGAACATTAGAAATGCTGTACAAGATGCAACTCAGGGAAAGTCACCAACAACCATTTACATAAATAAATAAATATGGTTGGTGTTCCCAATCCAATTATGATGGAAATGAGTGACATGAATGTTCTCTATGAAGACAGGAGATTGAAAGGTAAATGTGTGCCCTGGCGTCTGCAAGTACTGCCCGCCTTCTCCTCTCAAACTCACAAAGACCGAAATGAAAAGCTTGGTGTGACAGGTTTGCTTCCCCCCCCTGAGAAGAATGAAGTGTAATCTCCAGGCGTGAATTTACATTTATCTGATTGAGAGCATTTATCACTGGGAAAACTTCTATGAAGACTCTTGTAATGGGATCTCCACTTTGGTCACATAATCATGTAATCATTCATGTGTCGTTACGATGTGAACACAGACTTAAATTCACGCACCTGCAGAGAAAAGGTTCCTTGAGGCCTCATCTACATGTCACTTCTTATATTGTACATTATTTTTAAGTTCTTTGGTGTGATGGAGTAGAGTGAATGTGCTGGAGCTGAGCATCCTAAAAATAGCCTGATTTAGAAAAAGTTATTGTTAGCACAATGCTGTATGTTAGTATCCAAAAAAGTGTTATGTAACTGTTCTGAGCAGATACCACAGCACTAGGTTGTGTACACATGCTGTGGTGTAACAATGCTGTGACAATTATTTCCTACTTTATGAGTAAATGGCAACAACACATTCTCAACCGGTCACTACTGACATATAGTATAGCAAGTATACTGAGCAAAGTATGCACATTACAGCACTCAAATTCAGAACACATAATAGCAGCAAAAATAAAATTAATGATACACTAGATTAAAATGACCAAAAAATGATATAAAACATCAACAAAATGAATGAAACAATCCAGAAAACGAACAAACATAAACCAAAAATGAGCATTAATGAATATCATGAATATTAAAATAAAATAAATAAAAGAACAAAAGTGTGTGCAGATTCCACATACTTAACCTTCAACAGGTGAATAGCTGTTCATGTGTCACTGTGTTTGTAGGTCAACACATAGAAAAGGCTTAGATTTCTCCTCAAAACAGACCTATTGTATTCCATTCATTTAATTCTCATGCATCCTTACAATGTGTATTTTACATTTCAGCTCAAATATCACAGAGTCTTCATTTCACTGTCTGTTTACTCCTGAATTTTAGGATCGGATCAGTGTCTGGTGCATTAAATGTAAAGAAGCTCCTGGTGACAGCACCCATTTCAGTTCAATTCAATTGTATTTGTATAGTGCCAATCATAATCCAAGATGATCTCTAAGTGCTTTACAATTTAAAAACAAAACCTGGTGAGTCCGGGAGGAGACGCTGAGCGTGATGACCACTGGTGGCCATCAATAAAGGGTGCTAGAGGTGTCTCACATGAACAAAAAGATGAGAGGATAAAATAATTTCACCCCCAAAAATGGAAAATTAAATAAATGAGCTATATATTATACGGTGTGTGAGTACTGTGTGTAATCTACATTCAAATGTAGTTTAAAAATGTTCTGCTGTTTACGGCAAGCAAACGATCAAATGGCATATTTCCTGTTCTTATGTGGTGCAAAAATGTTTAGCATAGACTCCTATTGTAAATGGTGACCCCCTCAATACAAAAGAAAGGAGAACTCACACAAAATTGCACCCAGCTCTTGTGTCTTTTGAGTTGCTGACCAACAGCTCCAGATCCTAGAAACAGAAACTTGCTGGGACACATTTTTGTTTTCAGTCAGTTGGATGAGTGACTTTTGCAAAGAGAAATCTAGTTTGGTTCTGTCCCTAAGAACTAGAAGAACACCACAGGAAATGCTTTAGGTTAAAGAGCTTGGACCCGACCAGCGTGGCATCCATATCAGATAATGAACCCAAGACAAAGAAATTGCACATGATCTTTTTCAAGTAGCTGGTATGAAAAGAAGGCATGGCGAACTGCTTGTGATGAGGCCGGCTCTTTCTTTTGTTTTCCCTTCCTCCTATTTCAGCTACCAGGAACTGAGCAAGCATGGGTTCAATCAGGGATTTATAACGTTTTCCTGAAAAAGCTGTGGATTTTTATTTTAATTGAATGTCATATTTTTTTTAAATAGTGGTGTGATGCATGAGGATGGTGGAAAATTGACTTGCATACTACACTCCCCCCCAAAAAAAATTCACCAGCCACCCCTTATGATCACTGTATGGTTGTGACATCATAAATATTCATAAATACAAATGGCTTGTTTCACATCCAATTAGGAAAAAGGGGGTTCCGTGCTTTTTTATACATTACAAATATTGTTAAGCACTCCCAGATGTGTTTTAGATTTGTGTTTCACGTTCATCTAAACTGATATTTATTCTGTTGAAGAGAAGACAGCTGTGGAAGAATAGTCTGCATTTTCAAATTCTGCCATTTCTCCCCTTGATTGCAACTCCTGTCGGTTTAATTTTTTAACTCAAAACCAAAAGGCTACCCTTATTGCAAAGTGGTACCATGCCAGCTACAGCGAGAACTTGATTTGCAAATGGAAAAAAAAAAGAACTCAAGGACACTTTCTTTGGAGGATCCCAACAAATCAATCTGTCAGAGGGAACGAAACAGCCACTATGTAGATGATACACATGAAGCTAAAGTGACAAAACTGCAAGTGTACCATCCACATCCCCTTGGACTGCTGCGAGCCACTCGGGTGTCTCTCCATAATACGATTTGACTGCTGAAATCCATATGAAGGGAAGGAATATAAAGAGGGTGAATGGGGGATTGAGGCAGGCAGTTTTTGTGTGAGCAGAATGGATAATCTATAGGCATAGATTTACATTCATCTTCTCTTCTCTGAAGCTGACTTGGCACATAAAACTCAAGACTTATGAAGACATCAGCTCTGCGGCTTTCAGTCAGCGCATATGGAGATGAATTCCACTGTTTGTGTGTCATACCAAAAAAAAAAACATTTAGTAATGAACACATCAGTCATGATTAAGTCAGCTGACGTCCATGCAGATTAGCCCAAAGATTTGACTCTGTATAGGTGGCTCATTCAGCTCTCTCTGCCTCATGTAAATACAATGAGAAAACACACACTCAGTGAGAATTTACCATAAATATTTTAACACAGACATTGCATGTGATTGTCTGCATATGTCTAGAAAAGCCAGCAAGACTGAGATTTACATATTTATGACAGCACTCATGCTTCAGCACAGGACAGAATATGCTTAGTTCCACACCATAACGGCTTATTTTACTCCAAAGATTAAGGGAAGCATTTGCATCTTAATCCTGCATAACATGTAGTCAAAAGCATATAAGTAGTGGAACAGTGAGTGGTCAGGGGTCCTCAAATGCAACAAAAGTGCTTACACATCTTTGATGAATGTTAATTGGTCTTTGCCGGAGTGAAAGTTTGATAAGAAGCATCAGCAGTGTTGGAAATTCTTTTGTTTTCGCAACCAAGAAAGGGATCCAATTATTGCTGTGCAGGCTGTGTCAGATGAAAACAAGATGAAAAAGAAGCATAAGACAGCTAAAACACGCTGGACATACTGCTAAGGGGAGTCTGATTTTACAGCAAACAACATGAATCTGCTGAAGAAGCATCCAAGTAAAGTGTCTGTCACGAAATTAAGATGATTACACTAATAGTTTTATGTGGTTTGACAGTACAGGTTGCATGTACATGATGAATCAAAGCAGCGTTTTATGCATGCAACAAGAGGAGCAGTGAAAGCCCAAGGGAATCACAGAAACGGAGCAGCAGACAGATATCACTGAGATATGAAAAATACATCATTTCAAAAGGAAGGCCTACATAAACATATGGTGCTGTAGCATTTCAGTGTATATGGGTTTGTAATGTGACAGGAGCAGGACAGAGAGGGAGGAAAAGCTGCATACAGGATCAGAGCTGACGGCTTAAATGACCATCTACCTGAGAGGTAGCGGGAGGTTCTGTCACGTCAACCCTGCAGTCAGACATGGCATTTTTATGAAACATAGACATACATACACTACAGCTCAAAAATCTGGAAACACATTCTTTTTCAGTGTTTTTTATTTATTTAACATTGCAGTACGGGGGACATCCGAACTGCAAATGAACACACATGGAACTATGTAGTAATGTAGAACAGGTTTTATATTTTAGTCAAAAGTAGCCACATTTAGCTTTGATGGCAGCTTTGCACGCTCATGACATTTTCTCATCAGATTCATGAAGTAGTCACCTCGAATGGTTTGAAAGTTGATGTCTAACATCCCTTGCCTTCATAATGTGCTGTAGACCACCAGTCATCTTGTGCAGATTAAGGGTGGGTACAGAGTTAAGAGCCCAATGAGTATGAATGGAAATTGAGAACACGTGTCGCCAGGCAGATGCGCTTGAAAGTGTGGTTACATTTTCCACGTAAAGACTATAGCATGGCATCCTGCAGTACTTGCAAAGCTGTCATTTCATGTAAGGGAGGAAATACCTTTATACACCCAGCATGCAATTTCATGCAGCACACAGTGTTATGTATTTGACAACCTGGTAGGCAGCAGCAGGGCTCCATAGCTAGTGTGGCATCCATCAGAAACGGTAACACTCCTCCATATTCTGTCCACTGTGTTACTTAGCGCTGTTTGATTGTTAGTGTGATCTTGGTTTCACTATACAAATAACCTCAGTTTCCATTCATTAAATGTAAATGATGAATGCCAGAGTCAGACCAGCTCAGAAGCTGCAGCAGATAACATCCATGCACTAACGACTCCTTTGTCTGGGGCAAAGAAGAATAGAAGAGGAGAGAATAAATGAATGACTTTTAGCAAGATTCCTCTTATGTTATGACATGTTCAAGTTGTATGTGTCTAACAAATATCATTAGTTGTCATTTTTTCTCATTCTCACTCATATGCACCACTACAACCACTGTACAAATACAATTCAACTGTATTTGCATAGTGCCAATGATCCAAGATTATCTCGAGGTGCTTCACAATTTATGCTAGAGAGCAAACCCAGCAGAACCCCTGAAAGCCAGCCTAGGTGACAAGGGGAGGAAAAACTTACTTTAATGGAAGATAAAAACCTCCAGCAGAAGCTTGGGATAAGCTCTGGGTAAGCGGTCATCTGCCTTGACTGGTTGGGGTTGGTGGACAAAAGGGACAGAAGAAAAGAGCAGAGATAGAGCAACAGTCAACACATACTTTGGCCGACACAAACACAGGACCGGTCCACAATCAGCAACCACATGTTAAGACCATCTAACTCCAGATCCAGAGAGAGCTGCATGAAGGACAGGGAGAGAGAGGGAGAGAAAGCATAGAACTACAGGGAGGACATAAGACACGTATTATGCATGAAACAGCTACGTGAGGAGAGACAGTCATTCTTTTAAGAAATGAGGATCAGTCAATCAGAAAAATCTGTGTTCTTGACATGTTCAATTCACCGTCCTGTTGCATAAATCAAGTTTCACCACCTTGGAACTCTCTCATGGATGCCATTCTTGCCCAGTCTCTTTTCTATTATTGAATCATGAACACTGACCTTAACTGAGGTAAGGTCTGCAATTCTTCTTTGTGACTTCCTGACTGCATCATTAAGGTTGTCAAAGGTTCACCACTGTTTGGTTTTTGGCCATTACCATGAATCACTGGAGTTCCAAGACCCTAGAAATGGCTCTGTCCGTAATCAGTCCTGAATGTGGCTAGTGAAGATGAACTTGGTTTTCCAAAAACATGTATTTAATCCAGTTAATTCACAGGGCTAGACAGGTTTGAATAGTCTTTTTTTTTTTTTTTTTGCTTAAAATGAAATACTCATTCAAAAACTGCATTTTATATTTACTCAGGTTATATTTGTCTAATATTAACATATATTTGACGAACCGAAAATTTAAGTTTGACAAAAAAGAAACAGAAAAACAGAAGAATAAATCTAAAATGAGGAAGGGGACAAGTAATTTTCCTCTGCCACCCTTGCAGCCAACATTTTTTTCTGTTTCTGTTCATGTTTTTTTTCACCCTGCAGCTCAAGGACATTGTCAGCCTGTTTCTAATCAGTCCAATTAATGAATGTAGCTTCAATTGCTTTTGCTTTCTGTTGTTTTCCCTGAACATACAGTGCACAAAGACCCAGATCCACATATGCCGACCCAAAATGTAAACTATGTCGCCTATTAACTCATTAATAATAAATACACTGAACCAAAATATAATCACACTAAGTAATTTTCTTTATTTAACGTAACAATTATTATGTTGCTTTTGTGTCAACAATCCACGAGTTACAGTGGAGTGAAGTCTGAGTGGTCAGGGTTCACAACGCTCACTGCTGAGTGGCAATCTTTGCTTGTGTGGGCTGGTGTCCGTCTGTCATGCAGCCCAACTATCTCATCTGCAGTTCTCGTGGCCAGTCTCAGACAATCGCATAGGTGTAGGAGCCAAATGTGACAGCCCTGAAGGGGTGTGACCGTCTCTTTAAAATGGCTTCTCAAGTGGCTGATGGTTGAATGAGACACATTCGACTATACAGACATCCCTGTGTTGACAATGTCAGTGGCTGTCAATGTCTGACTGGCATGCAGCACGTTTGTGAAATAACTCAATCAGTGAGCAGTCAACTGGAATTAGGCCGCCTGATTTGAGCAAAAGAAAAGAAATCTGTACGAGTAATACATTTTGGCATGTTGCATGTAAGGTCATTTTAACTTAGTATGTTTGGTTTGTGTGTTTATATTTTTGACTGAGTGTATTTAAAGGTGTCGATGCACTGTTCTAAAATAAGCAGAGGTTAAGAACATTACAGACCAGAACCTTGTAAGTAGCTGCAAGTTGCAGCTCGCTGTCAATCTTTGCTTTGAACTTAGCTTAAGCATTTTATAATCCACTGGGTCACAAGTGAGCCATCTGAGTGTCAGGATTGTATTTGAGCTATCTTTGAACTGATGTGATTCAGGTTCTGTTTTAGCCACAAATAAAACTAGAGGGTGTTACATGTACACAAGCCTCACATCTCTAATCATATATTCTCTGAATATCTGCTTGAGGTTGGGGTCTCTTGAAAATGTTAAAACCCAACAGTTCCTGTTACTTTTCTCAGGGCTCATAAGTGCCATGGTTTCACACATATGTAACAGTTTGATCACTGCCTCAGCTGATTAAAGCTGTAAAGCTCAGCTCATGGAAGGACTGATTATTGATCAACACATCAAACTGAACTTCAGTCATGCTCACACAAATGATGTCATTATCTGGAGAAATCAGCTTTTTGAATGATAATTTCAACATAACAAACGCATTAATAATGATTAATTGCAATTATGTCAATTTTCAATTGCGTGCCCTCTGTGGCGCAATCGGTTAGCGCGTTCGGCTGTTAACCAAAAGGTTGGTGGTTCGAGCCCACCCAGGGACG
>JAQQAE010019652.1:0-10873 GCA_029823295.1 Pseudamia nigra | reverse complement strand
TAAGGCGCAGTGTCATATTTGGACAAAATAGACGGCGTTTAGGTGCGCCTTATAGTGCGGAAAATACGGTACGTACAAACTTGTTGCTTGCCATCCGTGGCTCTATTTCATTGATTTCAGGTGCAATGGATTGAATGATGGGTACCTGTTGGTAGCCCCAGTGGGATAGCCTCAGTGAGACGACCCCGGCTGAGGGCACCAGGAGCAGGGTGCACACAGCTCATCTTCTCAAGCGGAGAACACACGGCTCATTAGCCACACAGCTCTGCACTGGGTGGCTCGGCAGATGGAGTGAGTTGTACACAGCTCTAATTTGTCTCTTGCAGCACTCAGTAGTTTAGGAGTCCCACAAGTTTGTATTTGATACCAGCCCTCGGCGGACTTATTTTATTCACAAAAAAGAGATACCTACTTTTTTTCTGGAAACTCCAAATAAGGCAAATCCATTCTTTTCTGTTTGTAATCTCCTGTTTTCATTCTGAAATAACTAATTAATTACAGACTATTTTGAGTTATGATGGGTATAAACCTAATCTAGAGGGACCCAAGATTGAAATTAAATTGCTGCAAATGAGCATGTCACGGGTACAGCAAAAGCTACTTGAGTACGTGTAATGGCATACATTTTTACTTTAGCCCATTTCTGATAGTGATAACAGCTTCTCAGCTTTACGAGTAATTGTAATATAATAATTGTGATGAAGTTGCAGGGAAACACATCTGAGTCATTCCATGCTATTTGAAGAAATGTCACACACACTTCGGTCTGAAAAAATTCTGAAAGCTTTGCCATCCTTCCATCCACTTTCTACCCCTTAATGGAGCCTATCCCAGATGACTTAGGGTGAAGGCGGGGTACACCCTGGATGAGTCACCAGATCGTCGCAGGGCTGACATACAGCGACAAACAACCATTCACACTGACATTCATACCTATGGACAATTTAGAGTGACTGATTAACCTAGTGCATTGCCAGAGTAGTGAAGATACCAACGCAGACACAAGGAACATGCAACCTCCACCTTGAAAGGCCCCGCCAGCCAGCATTGGGTTTGAACCCAGGACCTTCTTACTGTGAGGCATGAATGATACACCCCCCAATTTGACCAATTATGCCCTATTTATCCAGTAGGCAAAGTATAAAATTTTAGTGCTTTCAGATAAGGACATTTCGAGATACAACCAAATTAAATGAAGGAGGCATGTGTCAATTTTGGCGCCAAAGTCACAAGCCTCAATTTCTTGTCTAATTTCAAATGTCAATATCTCAAGAACTACATGTAGGGAATTGAAATTTTGCATCATAATAAACTGTTACCTGCTGTCTGAGAATAAACCAACAAATTTGTTACATATTAGAACTGGTAGGTTTTGCAGCCCCTCAAAAATGGCAAAAATGACATTCTGGTCACTACTTGTCCATAATTTGTCCTTCTGAAACCATATCTGTATATGCACGAGGCTATTAATCTTTTTATAGTGCTGAGATGCCTAGATGGGCTGTACAAAACACTAAATATTACACAGATGTTTTTTGGGTAACATTCTCCTTAAATCCCAAAAAAACTGTTTTGGGTCAGATTTTCATTCAATTGTAACTCCATGTAGGAATGTATGAAAAAAAAAAAAACTGATTTCCTTTTTACTTTCAATTGCAAAGACTTCTTCTTTCATGGGATATAAAACAATTTTTCTTTATGTGACTTCATTTTTGTTTTAAATCTTGATTATTTGCTTGCAAATAGCAAATCATCCCCATCTTCATAATGGAAAAAAAATGAAGAAATTGCAGAAATTGCAAGAAAAATTGCTTATCCCTAGGCCATGTAGTTCTTGAGATATTGTCATCTGAAATTAGACAAACAATGGCCACCCAAAATCAACAGATATTTACCGTATTTTCCAGATGAAAAGTCGCTCCGGTATGTTCGTCGCATGAGCCAAAAAATGCATAATGAAGAAGAAAAAAACGTGTATTAGACGCTCTGCAGAACACGTCGCATCTGTCCGCGCTGCCGCAGGTGCGCGCCTGAGCTCATCTCCTCAACAGGCTGTCAGTGTGACAAGCACCCTATAGTCGAATTTATTCAAAATATAAGTCGCTCCGATGTATTTGTCGCTCCCCTCGCCAGACTATGCAAAAAAAAAAACGCAACTTTTAATCAGGAAAATACAGTAATAGTCCGTATCTCAAAAAGTCCTCATCCATCCTCATGAATAAATAAGGCATAAGTGGTAACACTTTCAGATTTTTTTGAGACTGAGGTGTATGGGACATCCTGAAAATTTGTTGAAATGGCATGTGAAGGAAATGCATATTATATTGAAGGGAATGCATATTATATACATAATATGCATTCCCTTCAATGGAATAATCCACCTTTGGTTGGCTGGCCAGCCAGGAGCGCACAAGTTGTCTGCCTTTCCAGACCAAGAGATCTTATGTTTTGCAACCTGAGAGTAGAATAGTAAACAACATATATTGTTTGCCTGTATACATGCTCTTTGACATCACTTCTTCAGAAATGTCCTCCATGTAGCTCCATGGCCTGCTTGCATCCATTGTTATTCTCAGGCTCCCTGCCAACCCGGGACAAGTCGGTTGAACTTATTTGTGTAGGATTAGAATCTCTTATTCCTATCATGTCAACTTGTATGTTGTATGAACACCTGGGTGAAGTGGGCGTGGCGCTTTGGCTGGCCTCCTCAAGCCAATTTTATTTGCATAGCACTTTTAGGGGGGGGGGATATAGATCCTAAAATTACTTTCACCCAGCTACTGCTTCAGTTGCAAGCAAGTGGCTGACCACGAAGCCACTCTGCAAACACAAGCTCTCAGCTTCAGTGAGATGATGATCATAGGCACACATACACACACACACTCAAGCACGGGCTCACATATGCTCGCCAACACACACTCCTACACAGTCTGCTGCTCTTTCACTTTCAGAGTCTCTCGCAGTTCTTCACACCCTTATCTACAATTCAAGTCAAAACTCTTGCCCTTATCCCTCCTCTGGATGTTGCCCTGTAGTAAAGGCCATATTTCTCACTCCTCATCCATCTTTCCAACTGCTTCTCTTGCTCCCTTTCCACTTTTCCCACCCCCGCACTGACCACATCCACTAAACTCACTCCACAGGCACGCAGTATGGAGAGTGTCGGAGGCGTGCGCTGCTGGCACTTTCCCCCACCCCTGCACTGGGCCCGGCTCCAGAACTGGCCTGCCTGCTTGCTCTCTCTTCCTTCAGTGTGCTTCTGATGAGACCACCCCTCCCCGTGGAGCTGTTGCGGGGGCCTGCTCCCTCAGCACCGTCATTCAACCACCCACCAACCCAAAAACACAAAGTCAGGAAAGGACTTTGTGAAGCATTTGGGGGGAGTAACCAAAAAGCCTCTTACTACAGTTATTTCTAAAGTGAGGAGGAATTTGGCTACCAGTTGTGCTAATGTTTTCAAGATGACTTTGACTGTTTAAAGGAAATCCCCCCACTTTAGTAGCCATTTGAAATTCCTTTTGTCTTTTATTGTGAGGAAGTAGGCAACGGGTTAGTCAGCAGCCCTCCAGGGTAGCTAGTGCAGTCTGTCTGGGGCAATTGGTGTGTACAGATGCCGAGGCCAACTCAGTTTCCCCGTGTTACTGAAGAACGTCGAAAACCTTAGTTTTGTTTATGAGTGAATATGTATGTGGAAAGTCTGTCTGGCTTCTTCTTGGGCGTCTGAATTCCTGGGCAGAACATGGAACTGGATTAGTTGGAAAGTCTGATGAGAAAGACACTGGGAGGGAAACGTTTACCGACAACCTTCTCAATATGTTTTTACTTGGTAAGTAAGCAATCAGAAAACTTTTTCATTTGTCTTTGTTGTGTTTTCGGTACCATGTTAGGATGAAATGTTAAATAGGGTCAAAATGCTGAGATTAAAAACTCAAGCAAGGCCACATAGTGCAAGCACAAGCATTTTTAATGTGCTGAAGATGAAAACTAACCTCAGTCTAAGATCTTATGACATGCTCTTACATCTTGTCTTGCTGTGTCAGGGAGGTGTCGACATCAGATTGTGTAGACCCCTAGAAAAATATAGTGAAGTAAATGAAGTGTTTTTCTTTGATCATGTAAGTCTGGTTAACATTGATTTAATTAAGAGTAAAAGGAAGGGAAGATGTGTTTTGTCAAAGAACATGAGAGCAAGAGAAAAATATTCAGGATGTGATGTGAGGAGTTGGAGAGTCTGGCTGCCACATGGCACTGACCGCTGACTGTGCAGCCTCAACTGGCTCGTGTTGAGTGACTCTTACAACTGTGATAGGCGATCTTAAGAAGTAGAAGTATGTGTGTGTTTCTATTTCCTGGAATTTCATCTTCTATCCTCACTTCTTTGGCACTTGCTGATCAGTGAGCTGTGGAAAACAGGCTGATGCAGTCACACCTGCAATTTTCTCTCTGTCTCACTTCCTCTCTTGTCACCATCACTCTCATCCTCCGTTGTTTGTCTGGTGTCCTTGTCTACGCGACACGTCCATCCGTCCCTTCAGGCTGCCGTCTGCAGATAAGACAGAGAGTTGAGGACTACCTTGGCTCATTTTTCAAGAGCAGACAGCGAAATATGATGCACAGTGAAATAATTGTACTTTATCTTTCTCTTAGACAATAGGCATAGTCATAGATCTGTGCTGCCGTTGTGTGTGTGTGTGTGTAAGTGCTCACCACTCAGCTGCATGTGAATGGGTGTGTATTTCTCCAGGAGGAAATTTTGATCTGATTCCCAGCATTCAAAAGAACAGTGTGTTGTGGGCGGGTGCTTGTTGTCTTCTCTGCTTTTTTCCCATCATTGCTTGGCCCACATGAATCCTTTTACATCCTATTATTGTGTAACACCTTGTTAAGACCCCAAACAACTGCTCAGCCTGGAGTAACATTAATGGGTGCTGATGCACACTGGAGCAGATTAGTATTCTAAACAGGGCAAAGATTATGACCCTTCAACCAGGGGTCATAATCCAGGAGAAAGGTGTGGATGATATTGAATGTCGAGGGTCTTCAGTAGGATGTCAAGGTAGGTTTGAAGGGCTGTTGTTGCTGAGCAGCACAATGCCCAGCTGCATCTGCCCACTACTGTTGTAATGGCTAGCATTCAGCTTCCTTGCCTCGAGCGCTGTTTCTCTTTCGTTCCCATGACAACTGGGCCTTCGTTCTCCCTGCTCCGCCTCCCTGCCTTCTGCTCACTCCGGGCCGTCCACAGGGGCTTCTGCCGAGGCCTGCATGACAGTGTGAGTGCAGCGTGCATGTATTGTGTGCATGTCTTGTAGCTGTGTACAAACCAGACTCTCTCACCCTGCACGCCCACACTGTAGCAAAACAGTAGCATCATTTGACACTTCCACCTCCAGAGGTTCAGGAATATTTCTGTGTGTTTGTTTCTTTGTTTGTACGTTTGAACCCATTTGAGCACAAGAGTTTTTATGCATGTCAGGTTGGGGTGTTTAGATGTCAGGAAGGGAGGTAGGGTTCCCCCATCCCTGTGCTCCCCTCTTCTTTAATTCTTTAATAGGATTAATCTCCATCACCGTCAGGGATCGGAGCCGATTAGGATGCACATGACCCGCTTTTCTAAAGAGCCCATACAAGTGCACCACTGGTACCACTTAAGAACCAAGGACATAAATAAATATAGTTTAAAAAAATGAACCGCTTTTACATGGAGCTGGTGTAGCAGTGATAGGATCCATGGATCCATGTCACCGTTTAATAAGCTGCTGTATAATCAGGAACACCAAGTCCAACACTAGTACTGTAATGCTACAGACTTTCACTCCACTTCTGCTGTGCTGTAATTGGAATGAAACTGCATCAACACCAGAGCAGCACAGCCCACTTTCATAACTTGTGTGCCGTCTCACCAACACCTCAGATTCATTAACTTAAATTGCATTTGACTGGCTCAGAGAGGCCATGAGTTTGTGAATGTTTACAAATGTAGATTTAAGATTTTTCCAGATGAGAATGCTGTTGTTTAAACTTGAGATTTCAGGTCATGTTTTTCAACATAAAGCCTACATGAAAATTTCTTGTCGCACTATCATCACTCATTAGCAGTTAGTTAGCAGCTAGATGGACAACCAGCATCTCTTGTTATCAACATGTCAGTACCGCAACAACCGCAGCCTTGTCCTAATAGTAGAATATTTATTTAGAACATATACAACTTTTAGCTTTCTAAAAACATTGCTTTACATAAGTAGTGACAGTTTTGTTCATTGTACATTTTTGTCATTTTCTGTTATTTTCTTTATGTTTTTTTATTTGTGTTCATTGTGTTGTTCAATTTGTTCATTATATTAATTTAGAACCAAGTTTGTTCATTTTGATTGAACAAAATAAGCTTACTCTTAATTCTTATCATTCTTATTTTTTACATTTAATGAAAAAGATATATAAAAATCTTATATGTGGAGTCATTTTCAGGAAAAGAAATTCATATGCCAATTTATAATTAACAGGAAGTGAAGTGTTCATTCAGAATTTACAGGTGGGTCTGAAGATGCCCATGCCCTTCCCCTCCCCCCCATATTTAAACAAAACCTACACCATTTAGAAGACTAGATGCTACTTTATTTTTGTTTTGTAAAAAAAAAATACAGTAACAAAGTTTTTATTAGCCATGCCAGAGTCCATAACATCAGCAAAATTTGGATGGGGCTCTAGAGCAACTTTTTCTGCCATGAGCTGTTTTCTTTTTGCTGAATCACAAAAACTGGTTTCACAACTAGGTCCTTGCTTTGACTCAGCTTCAGTGAAAAAGCAGCATATAAGTGTGGAGAGCGCTGATTGGTCAAATGTTCAAGCCCAATCCCAGTCCAGTCCCCAGCACCAAACTGGATCAATAGACATCTTATCGAGTCATGTTGTTCTAAGGCCTTCATATAAATTCATCCAAGACCCTACTAAGGTTTTCCTTCATTTCTCTTCCCCCCAACACCAGCTTACACTTCAAAGATCTCCCTGCCTGATATCCTCTTTTTATGTATTGTCACTGTCTCTCCTTGTCTTTCTGGCAGAGGCTCTATCCACTCTAGGTGTGCGGAGAAGGGGCTTTGCGGCCTCTGTCTGTCACTCTCTATGTCTCTCTCACTCCTTCTCTCTCTCTCTCTGGGGTGAGGCTGTTAATAATGCAGGAGGATTAGTTGATTTATGTGAGCCGGAGGCGCTGAGGAAAGCTGGGGTTCCTGGGGGCGACAGTCAGTAAGAGGGGCAGAGGTGTGTGCAATGAGGAGGGCGGTGCCATACAGAAGTGGCTAGATGATGGGGTCTGGATATGTTCCTGGCAAACACACAGGTTGTAATCCACCCCCCACTGCCTGCATTCCCCACACCACTCCACGCAGAGCTCTGCCAGGAGAGTTCCATAGAGACAGAGGTGGTAGGAGGTGGCTGTGGACAAGGAGCAGCTGGAAAGAGGGGGTTTGGAAGGATTTATACTGTAATATGTCAGCGGGGTATCTCATAGTACTTCCTACTAACATGTGCTTTTTCTCTAGCACCCTTTTTTGTTTTACTTCTTTGATACCATGTTCTATTGCTATGCGTACAAAAAGCAATTCAGACCTGATTATTCTACGAAGGCACTAAAATGATCAAAAAGAAAGAGAAAAACCTATTGCATAATTATCAGTACAGAAAGACAGAACATAACATGAATTACTTGAGATGCTTTTCACTTTCTGACCTGTGATCTTTTACTTTAGAGCTACGGATGGGTTAATTGGTAAGTAATCAATTATGAAATTAATGAACGACTATGTTAATTACAGACAATCAGATGAATTCAGCAGTTTCTTAAGGGTGGCGTCTATGATGTTGGGAAACTAGCTAGTAGCCAGTGGTTTGTGGTGGACCACTATAATCACCATCACCATCTCAGCACATGGAGTTTTTTTACTCTTTAGAAAGAACTGTGATTGACAATCACTGCTCACTTCACACAATCACTGAAAATCGAAAAGGTGTAGGAAGAAAACATTGTCAATTTCTCTGCATCATGATGGAGGAGAAACCGACTGACAACTTGATTTATGATCTAACACTGAAGGATTTTCATGATTTTATAAAGGAATTGAATGCCCTGAACATCCATTACAGTTTGAAACATTACTATATGAAGAAGGTGTTCTTAGTTGCTGCCATGATGCAGCTTCAGACGCACATCGGACTCATTCATGTGTTTACTCTGTGACTACGTGTCCCTGTTAACAGTGAACTTAAAAGTATATTGTGTGTTGGGATGTCCTTAAATTCAAGGCTGTTTTCTGTACTGTACCCTGTCACCTTTCAGGAGTCACTGTCAACCAATGGACAAGTGACCTGCACAACAAAAAATGCTGGGTGAAGTGCTGGGCAGTAGTGCCCACAAAGTAACGGCAAGAGTGCTGTGGGCGTGACAAACGCTCCCTGTGGACTCATCCTAATAATGTCATTTGAGGGAATTGAGCTGCCTTCTAGCTTTCCTTGTTCCTGTTGTAAGCTATATATTGTGTGACAATAAAATAAAATGAATAAAAAGTGTACCTAACCTGTTTATTTCATTAGCACCATGTTTTAGTCAGTATAAAATAAAAATGTCTATTTATAATATATATCGAATGAAATCATTTGAATATTCTACTGCATTTTATTTTGAAATACAAGTGGCAGGAAGGAACCGATCTGTTTTCCAAATACAGATCGGGGAGATAGTCGCTACCACTATGACTGGTTTTCCTGTTTGTACAGAGCTCCTGCACCTATCGGGTTGTAAGTCATGTTGACTCGCAAGTCGTCTGTATAATCATTTATAGCACACCGCTACAAATGTCTGCTTTAAATGTCAATATTTATTGGTGTCTCTCTTCCTTCATGACAGTTTTGTACATTGTACATATTTGGAACAATACACTTGAGGATACTATGTTGACCTTTGAGAAACACTTATTTTCACAATGGTCAAACATTTTTAGTCTCGATGATTAATTGAAAAATAATTGCAAGATTAATTGACAATGAAAATAATCATTAGTTGCAGCTCCAGTTTACTTTAATTTCTTCATTGATACGTTAATGATAGCAGAACATGTGTGAACATAGTTAGTTTTAAGGTATTTTTTAAGGTACAGTGGGGATTGTTGAGGTCGGGGATTGTGAGGATTTCCACTTGTCTGCGACTATGGTCCAAGAGGTGTACCTGCAAGAATGTATATACACACCTATTTCTCTGTGTGATGAATGAGTGTGTATGTGTTTGTGCTTCTGCATGCTCCTGTGCCCTAGCCCATGAGCCACAGGAGTGAGCAGCAGACTGATGGGTTTATCCCTGCTGTCTGCCCAGAGGACATGTTCACTCACTGCCTGGCTGATTAAGACTTCCACGCCGTTGTTCTCACACTCACCCAAAAAAGATCGATTCATGTTTGGACTGATGTGTGTTTAAAGAAAATCAAATCGCACAGTGTTCCTTGTTAGATCGGCTCATCATGAGGGCCAGATAATGAATTTTTACATTGTTGCTCTTCTCTATGTTTTCGCTACCCCTGCGTACACCACATATGATACACCGGTGTGTGTGTTTGTGCGAGTGTGTGCATGTGCACTCACATCCAGGCATCTTCATCCATATGCATGAGAATTCACGGCAGTGTGACTTGGGGGAAATAAATGTGCAAAGAACCAGGCACCCAGGCCCCTCGCTCAAGTGCACTGGCGGGCGCGTAATGGGAATGCAATTTAAGCAGTGGTTAATCAGTGTGTTTTCTCCAGCTTGCCCAGCAATGCATAATAGACAATCAGCCCCCAGTCACACGGGCGTTGCTACGAATGGTCAATTACTCATCATAGTCTTGTTAAACACACAGTTCAGTCAGCCAGGGACAGATTGCTCTACTGGTGCCATCATTATGGTAAAAAACAAAGCAAAGCAATGTCAGAAAAAAAGAAGGACAGAAGCAGGGAAACTGATGGCTGGCTATATTTCGCTGAAGACTGTACAGAAGACGAAAAGAGAAGTGAGCAGATGCATGTTGTGATGAAGCAGAGGGTAGGAGGAAGAGGAGTAAAATGCTAAAATGGAAGCAAAGAACAGATGAAGAATACTGGATCATCAAAGTCATGCAGAGAGAAGAGAAGAATGAGAGAAAGAGGGACAGAGAGAAGGTGAAATGGAGCAGAGCAATAAGAGAGATTGAGGGCATGAAAGTGAGAGATGGAAAGCATAAGATAATGGAGGGAGGGAGAGAAATTGAGAAAGGGACACTGGGGAGCTGGAGCAAAAGTGTGTGAGAGCGAGAGGGAGAGAGCCTGAGAAAGTGTGTACTCAGCTGTGAGATGAGACCTCTGTCTGCCCATGGGGAGAGGTGGTGTGGGGGGAGAGAGGATGAGGGGAGAGGACTGTTCTGTCAGTGAGGGGGAGGAAAGTCTCACTCTTTCTTGCTCACACACATGTACACTCACTCATTCACCCTCTCCCAAGGGCAGCGATCAAATCTGCCTGCCTTAATGATTCAACTTAGAAGGCCAGTGGGCTCCATCCTTTTATATCTACATCTGGCTCTGATACAGTTTTTTTTCTTTTGGTCATACTCATGGTCACAGTGTACACTCTCCTCTAATTCTAACCATGTTTTCTCTCCTTACATTTATCCCTGTGGGAATGCAGGCAGTGGATTGATGGGCAATTCCTCCGCCTCCTTCATGGGGACCTTTCTGGCCAGTAGTCTGGGTTCCCCCCCTTCCCACCCGTCTCACCCTTCCCGGCCGCCCTCCTCGCCCTCCTCACCATCCTTCCGGGGCGGACCCCACTCCAGCGCCTCGCAAATCTGGTTTCCCCATTCCCATGAAGGTATCT
>JAQQAE010019651.1:0-10873 GCA_029823295.1 Pseudamia nigra | reverse complement strand
AAAAGTCCTAAGTGGTACCAGAATGTAAATGAGGTAAAGTGTGATCCAGTCATTCATGTCCCCATTTCAAGGATTGTCAATGTCAATAGGATTCTCAATGTCAAAGGATTCTCAATGTCAATAGACACATTTTTTACATGTGACGGAGCTGCACTGTATAAAATCCTCTCACTGTTATAAAACCCAGTTGTGTTGTATTTTCAGCTGAGAGTGAGGGAACATCCAGTACATGGGCCCTATGTTGCTGAGCTCTCTGCGTAAGCAAACATTTCTTCCCCATCTGCATATTTCACTTAAAGACACATTGACGGTTTGAATGGTGAGTTGAACTGCTTCCTGTGTGTTTTCTTTGCAGTAATGTGGTGAGCTCCTACCAGGACATTCAGGTAGGTTAAACCTCCTCACAAGATATTGTTTTCATTCCCACACATCTAACAGCCTATTTATGTTTCTCAAATCATTTTGAGTCAGGAAGCAAGTCTGGTGTCCTTGTACAGTAGTAAAACAAACAAACAAAATCATCTAAAAGTGAATGTTAATTATATGCAAGAATACACATTAGTAAAGACAATTCACTATGTCATTTCAGGGATGGCTGGTACTTGGCAACAAACAAAGAGCCACAGCAGCTACTGGAATGAACGACAAGAGCTCCAGATCTCATTCCGTCTTCACCTTGGTTATGACCCAGACTAAGGTGTGGTCTCCTCATTCATATATCCATTTGCATTAAACAAACAACAAAACTGAAGTAAAGTCTATACTGTAATATGAAGAGATGTGTCACAAGATTAAGTTTCACATCTTTTCACCTCCTGTGGTCTTTGTGTGCTTGTGTACAGACAGAGTTTGTGGAAGGAGAAGAACACGACCACAGCATCACCAGCAGAATCAACTTGGTGGACCTGGCAGGCAGTGAACGCTGTAACTCGGCTCAGACCAGTGGAGACAGACTCAGGGTAGATGAATGACTCTGAATAATTTAGACTGGTTTCCTTTTTATTAACCCTCTGTTTTGAAGGTGCTGTTATATTTGTCTCTTTGAATTATTTTTTTGCAGTTCACAGAAATCTGTGATTGATCATTTCAGTTAAAAGATGATTTTTTTTTGTTTAGATGTACATGTGCATACTTTGATTATGTACACAATTTGTTAGACTTGTAGAATGTTTTCTATGTAGTAAGCAAGATGGAATTGTCATTTTCAGTGAATTTGAAAGCCATGAGTGATTACCATGACCTTTTTCTTATGTTATTGTAGGAAGGTGCTAGCATCAACAAATCCTTGTTGACCCTTGGAAAGGTCATCTCAGCCTTGTCTGAACAGGCTCTGAACAGGAAGAAAGTCTTCATTCCTTACAGAGAGTCTGTCCTCACATGGTAAAGGAACACAATACCAGTAGAATTATGGAACAGAAATTGGGGATTCTGTCATTTCTGATGTAGTATTATTATTATTATTATTATTATTCCTCCTACAGGCTGCTAAAGGAAAGCCTTGGTGGTAACTCCAAAACAGCCATGATTGCCACACTGAGTCCAGCAGGCAGTAATGTGGAGGAAAGTCTAAGCACCCTTCGCTACGCCCAGCAGGCCCGCACAATCATTAATGTGGCTAAAGTCAATGAGGACACTAATGCCAAGCTCATCAGAGGTCAGACAAATTCCACATTATATCACAGATGTATTGTTTTGTAGGATTACACCCGATCACTACTAGAATGTTACGGAGGGGACCAAAGTGAAAAAAATCTCAACGTAGCCCCTGAACACCTTTTGTACCTTGAAAAGATGTTGTGATATTTAATAGAGTTTTGAACTCTTTGTCTGCACAGACACTGGTACATTCTGTTTTTTTTTTTTTTTCTGAAAGTTTAGACACTTTCTCAAGCCAAGCATTTCCCATGAAGTGCAAACTGCAGACATGCTCCTCAGAATTGAAGAGGAAATCAAAGACAGCTATTCTTCTTAGAACTCTGCTGTTGTTTGTGCAAGGGCACTGCTGTAGAAAAGGCCACTTTTTAGAGCATATGCCTCTGCCAAAGTACTGTATGTGCAATGTTGAAAAAAGAAATTCAGGATTTGACCTAAAATTTAATGCTTCCTCCTTTCTCCAAGATTGTGTGTGTGTGTTTTTTTCTTCATAATCTAGTCAACAAACTTAGAAATCGCAACAGAAATGTACATGTGAAAAAGGAACACAGCTTTTTTTTTTCATTTTGTTCCAAATCAAAAACACAAACTCAGTCATCTTTGTTGTCCTCTTATCTGCCATTGCTCTCATTCATTTGTCTCTTTTCTTGTCTCTTTGTTTTTTCTGCATGTTTCTTTGTATTTGAATGTCTCTCTGTTGGTGTCTTGCTCTTGATCTCCTCAAACATACCCTCCCGCCTACATGTCTATCTATCACTAGCGCATGCACTACCCGCTTCAATTAAGGCCTGGCCCTAACCTTGCCTCCAGGCCATATTTATGCACTGTCAGCTGTCCATGGCAGCTAACTGTCATGCAAGTATTATTTTTCATAAGATGATGGTGCTGCTGTTTGACATTTTTATCACTAAGGGGAGCTCTTGTCGTGGGTTTCTCTATCATTGCATGTGAATGTGAAATACTCATAACCTCAATCAAGTCAGCGGTGCTCTGAAAACTGTCACTAGTAAGCAACAATGATGAAATCTGAATTTTTTTTTAAGTTGGTATCAAATTTGCATCTTACAATCCACATCTGTTCAATTTCTTAGTTACAGGCATTCAGTAAGTTGCGGCCATAGCATATATAATGTGGGGTGTTCTACTACTGTTTAAGATGAATTACTATACATGTGCTTTCAGAGCTTAAAGCAGAGGTGGAAAAGCTGCGAGCAGCCCAAATGAGTTCTCAGGGCATTGAACCTGAGAGGGTGAGACTGTTTCAACAGGAGATCACTGCTCTGAAGAACAGGCTCTGTCAGCAAGAGAGAGAAATGGCTGAGGCCAACAGGTCAGTATCACTGATATCTTTACTCAGTCTATATCTACTTAAACAGCCCTAAGTATGCGCGGCCTCTTGTTTTGTGCAGATTTGAATACAAGTTGTCAGTGATAAAGTTTTCACCTTAAAAACATCTAACAGTCTTTTGTATACCGGTATATGTATTTGTTACCATAGGTTGTGTAATTTTTTTTATGTATACATCTATGAATATCTGCCTTGGTTGGTTAAGTGTAATTGTACTATAGAAAATCAATTTCTATTATTGTCTCTTGGTTAAAAACACAGGAAATGCATTCAAAAGCTTTACACTGAAGCAGAAATTGATTTACAAGACACTCGTTACTATTTTTGTTACTAGAACTTACTTCATTTTTATTACTTCCCTCTTTTCCAGGGCTTGGAGAGAAAAATTTGAACAAGCAGAAATTCGCAAACGTGAAGAAACCAAAGATTTACAGGTATCTTTTACTGACCATGGCATGTTATTTTCCCTTCATTTTCCAATCCTTTATATTTAATCTCATTAGTAATACCCTCTATGTACAGAGCACAATATGACCACAGTGACTCTGAAATGACAAAGAACATTCCTGGAAAAAGTATTTGGGAAAGTAATGTGAAGTAGAGAGGTAAAGGTGTGTTATTTATGGTCTTCTGTCTTCAGAAAGCCGGTGTGACATTTAAAGTAGACAACCGTCTTCCTAACCTGGTGAACCTCAACGAGGATCCTCAGTTGTCTGAAATGCTTCTGTATATGATCAAAGAAGGTCAAACAGCCGTGGGTAAACTCAAACCCGATTCTGTCCATGACATTCAGCTGACAGGAGCCCTAATTGCTGACCAGCACTGGTGAGAACAAGTTGGCAGGGGGGTGTTAAAACAAACGCATTAGTCAAGTAATGTTATGTGGTGGCAGCCAGACACGTGCTTAGTACTCATTTTTATTCAAGTGTTTGTCTTTTTTTAGTGTCATAACCAACATGCAGGGTACTGTCAGCATCACTCCAATGGAAAATGCAAAGACCTTTGTCAATGGCAACCTCATCTCTGACTCCACTGTCCTACACCATGTAAGGTCTTCTGTTCATCTAAAATTTACTCATAATGTGTCACTACTTAATCTCTATCATTGCTGTTTCTGTTTCTACATTCTAATGCAATTACAGTATTTACTTAATTCTACTTTTAACACTTTATGTGTGTGTGTGTCTTGACCAGGGTGACAGGGTCATTTTAGGCGGAGACCACTACTTCCGCTTTAATCATCCAGCTGAGGTTCAGTCCGGGAAGCGGGTGTCATGTTGGACAGGTGCAGGGGACGGACACAAAGATTTTGAATTTGCCAAAAATGAGTTGGTTGCAGCGCAAAGAGCACAGTGAGTCCAAAAGGCCAGGTTAAAGAGAATTACATGATACTGTGCATAGTTTATTTGTATATACTACCTGGTATTTGCTTCAAGCAGATTTTGTGTGTCTCAGGCTGGAAGCAGAAATTGAAGAAGCCCAACTGAAGGCAAAAGAGGAGATGATGCACGGTATCCAGATGGCCAAGGAGGTAGCCCAAAAGGAACTCTCTGACCAGAAGGCACACTATGAAGGCAGGATTCGAACCCTGGAGAGAGAGCTGGTACTTGATTTTGTTTTTCAGAACACAGTAATTGCAAAGGTGACGTTAAACCTTTTTGTGTTTCTGTTTTGTGACTTTTTCATGCCATGATAGATATTCTCAAAATGACATTTTTCAGAATGAGGAGAATGAGCGGAAGCATCAACAGGAGTTAGACCAACAGAAAGTAGCCAGCCAGATGGCACAGCTGAAGATGGCCAAGCAGGAGCTGGAGAAGGAGGTGGACGGCCAGAGGAAACGCCTTCGTTTGCACATGGAAGCCCAGGTCAGATCATAGATTAACAACAGGAAAGGTTACATTTTTAAGTACCTTTAGAAAACACTGTTTAAAATCATGGGTACTCCTGCTGCTTATATTAAAATTTACCAAACAATGGTCAAAATATTCATCATGCTTGAATCAATTTTGTTTATGGTTATTTTCATTACTCTCAGATGTATGTCAATAGGGAGTCACCGATGCTCATTCTAAAAACTTCTGATGATCTGAAATGAGCATACAGGCTTAAGCAAATGTACAGATATACATGGATGTGTTTATTATAAGCTAAAGGACCTTTTGGAACTTGTCTTTAAGCCTTTGTTTTTGCCTGCCTGATGTGTTTCTTAATGTTGTGTATAATAAAACAATTTACTCCAGGCAATGGAGGATCACCGTGTGTCTCAGGCAAGGATAGTTGAAGCATTGGAGGCAGAGAAGCAAAAGATCAGTAAAGAACTGGAGGAGATGCAGAAGAAAAAGGCTTTAAGGGAAAAGCACAGTTCTAGAAATGGTGAGTCTTTTCATTCCCGACTGGTTAAAATTGTGTGATTTTCACATAGCTGGGATTTGTCTTTTAAACCAGAATCATATCTATTTGGCAGTACAAATACTGGACCTAATAACATTTTAACATTTGCATCAAAAAAAGCATAGAAGTTGTATATTGTAACAGTGTAATCCTGGGATAAAGGCATCTCAAAACACTAAGAACAAACTAAATCAGAACTTCCCATAAATATAAAACCCATAAATATAAAAGTGTGAAATATTTTTTGACATAATACAACAAAGGTACCACATCTACCAGGTGAGGATGAAATAAACACTTTCTGAGCCTTTGTTTTCCATGGCTGCACTGGTCTCATGTTTTATTTTTGTTTTGCAGCCTCTCCAAAGTGGGATTCTATGAAGCTGTCCTTGATGATTGAAGAAGCCAATAAAATCAGTGCTAAACTGAAGAAAAACACAGTTTTCAGCAGGTATGAATAGACTCGTATCAACCTGTTGTTATAATTGTCTTGATGTACTGAAATTTTTGAATGAACGGAGGAAAGACTAAATTTTAATCATGAAAAGTTTTTATTGTACCTTTTTTATGTTTCAAAAACAAACAAATGAACAATTTAAATTTTAATTAAAAATCGTTTTGTAGAAAGCATCTTTCTCAGTCGTAACAGTATTTATAATGCGACAGTGCACATAGAATAATTAATCTCCTGTTGCAGACATGCAATGTCTGAAAGTGAGAGCCTCGAGCATGATGGTCTATCACAAGTACGAGTTCAAAACACGAAGCTGGGGATCTCCACGTTCTGGAGCTTGGACAAGTTTCAAAACAACATGGCTGCCATGAGAGAACTTGAGCAGGTTTGCCTGAAGAAAGATCTGTTTTTTTATTGAATTATTGTATTACTTTTGTGAGGTCATGAGTTTTATCAAGAGCAGTTATTGCTCTAAATATGGTGGAATATCTTACTTAATGAAGACATTTCACCACCAGAAGCCACATCGAAGTGGCTTCTTAAGCTGCCTTCAGAGTGGTGAAATGTCTTCAGGAAAAGACACCAGTCAACTTGCTTGAACTAACACACACGAAAACTATGACCCGGATGACTGAGAACCTTCACAGATGAGCAGATATGGCTGCTTTTTCCCCTAAAACACTTCCAACTAAAGTCCTAAAATGGACAACTGTAGAGTAAACTAATTAATTGTTACATTAAAAACATTCTACACATTCAGGGATTCAAATCAATAGCCCCACTAATGCCCCCAATAATGTATTATTTATATCCTGTTGAGTGTGAGTTAGGTCAATTGAACCAGAACGTCTTTGTGTTCCACCTACTGTATATTCTGAACCTGACATGAGCTCAAGCTCAATTGCCAATTTCCCCGATGTTTGACCTTATTTACTGCCCAAAATGTGTTGTTTTATGCCTAATGGAAAGATGGTGCCTCTCTTTGGCGTACTTTTTCCATTAAGTTTGGGAAATGAGACCAGGCCCGTCAGCATTAGTTTTCTCTCCGCAGGGGGATTTCTCCTCTAAAGATGAAAATGTGTTTTACAACCCTGATGATGAGTGGGAACAAGATATATCTGCCTGCTCTTCTTCCACCTCCTTCTCACGCCGTAGGTAATTATTCAGCCTCCCTTCTCTTCCTCTACCCATCACTCTTTCTTTCCAGCAGCTTATATTTACTTTACCTTTCAAAGTAATTGGCTCACTTGTCCATTGTGTTTAAATAGAGCCCTCATTATCAACTGAACAGCCTATTGTGCACTTTTAACATGAGTTAGTATCAGGCAAATTGATGTATGTGGAAAGTTGAAAAGTATGTGAATGGAACATGGAAAATCATTTTTTTTAAACAGTTCTTGGTTATTTTTACAAAGCCATTCTAGTTTCCATCAATGTGATTTACAACTTGGCAGATATTTCAACATTCAAACATGATTTTTTTTCTTTCTCCTATGAGATGTTGACGCAAAATTGTGGAACAGTGAATACTTCCTTTCTTATTCTTTTTCCTTTTTTTATTAATTTAATTTCCACAGAGACCAGGGCCAAGGGATTTTGAAAGGGGACTAACCTTCCCTGTGTGTCATACTCGTAGCTTGTGCACACCCACGCGCAGAACACCTGTGGCATATGCAGAACCTTCAACATTTTCCATTCAACCTGTTATTCTTATCAACTCTGTTTATGGTGCTCCTGGTGGTGCCTGAACTAGTACAGTCAGCCAGATTAAACATGGCACAGACTGTGTGGTTCCTCCATTTCCTCTTTCACTGGCTTCATTAAGTCGTGCTTTAGCCATGTAACCTCAACTTAGACCTCAGTGGGCTACTGCCAGTCTGCCACCATGAGATTGTGCAAAATCATTAACATTTACTGCATTACTGAGTATAACATTTTGTTTTAATATACGTCCTTACAAAGAACTCATATCTGCTGTATGTGTGCGCCTGCAGAATCTTTGGGCCTCATGCAAGAAACCATATATGAACAAATTTTCTCTTATTTTTGTTAGTATCCTACTTACTGTTATTTTTTTAATAGTACTTTATTAATCCCTTGTAGGAAATTCATTTTTCAGCCGATTTGGGTGGTACTAATGTTTGGTGCACCGGGGCTGATTCCTGTTATTTTTTTCTCTTAACAACAAAATCAGACAAAATTTTAAAGAATGTTGCTGCGTAAGGCCCATTGTTTGTTTACACAGAATATCATACTGGCATGTCTTTTGTTTCTGATTTCTGTGACTCAAGGAGCAGGAGCCTGTTGAAAAGCAGAAGAATCTCAGGCCGTCTCTATGAAATCAGAGTCCATCCAATTCAAAGCCTGACTAATGCCTCCTCACAGTCTTCTGGTAAGGCACAAAGAAATCCAATGTGTAGTGGTAAACACGTAGTGTGACTGCTCTGACAAAGTGAATGTTTACTGCGTTACAGTATTAAATCTTGTTTAATGACGTCATTTCTGCTCTTCCCAACTCAGGGTTGATGGGTATGTCCAAACCTCCTTCCACCAATTCCGTTTCCTCAGACTCTGCTGTACCTGGTATCTGCAAGGAGCTGATTGGCCAGTCAGTTGCCCATCTGCGTGGTTGTAATGGTGAAGAGGAGAGCATGGCAGACAGACTGGCCTCTGACTTGTGCCTTGTGTACACTGCAGTCCAAACCATATCTGACTTGTATGACAGCCTGGATGAGAACAACCTGGAAAATGGTGAGATTCAACCTGCATCTTAGGTTTTGTTTGGTAGAAGTCGTTCATTGTAGTTTAGTCGAGTTTGTAGGACTATTATAAATGTAGATGCATTGTAACAAACAGGATGAAAATGATGATCATTAATCATACAATATGAAACTGTGCAATGTTTGGTAATGATGTGCTTATTCCCATATTTTTAAAAAAAAATTAAAAAAATGGGTTGCTCTAGGAGCTATACAAAAAACAACAAAATAGCAGTTTGTCACAGAAACGCATCCTTTGCATTTGTATGTAACTGGGCATCAAAAATAGCTTTTTATTTCGGTATCTTCTTGGTATCAGACCTAAACAGCACTCAAGACAGTCAGAAAGACTGATGAGCAGTAGCAGCTCATTTTTTCGTAAACTCATTAAAAGTAGTGCAATATGTCCCTTGTAAAATTGTCTAATTACAAAAGGCCCTAAGCTAGAACACATTAAAAATGTATTTCCATTCGTTCATAGCAATGTTGTTGTTATTGTGTAGTTATTGCTGTATAGGTGTGTCAAACTAACCAGATATCATTTGTTTCCTCCTGCAGTGTTTATTTGTAACTTGGTGGCAAAGGCTCAACTAATCAAGGCCACTGTTGCAATAGAGCGTGCTGTGTTTGTTACCATGCAGTGGTTGGCCAGTGTAAGACCCTCCTCCGGCCTGCTCTACACCATTGCGGAGGAACTCAAGAGCCAAGTAAAAAAGATGGGAGGATTCTTTCAACTGCTCATTCAGGTACATGCTCAAATATAACACCATATTTAAGTCAATGTGGTGCAATTGTATTTTGCTTTTAGTAGTACTTATTATAAACATATTAGCAGAAAAAAATTTGAAAATACATTTTCAGTTGAGCATAGTTAGGACATGGGGATGGCTAATCAAAATGCGGAACATTGATTGATGGGTCTTAGCTCTGAGCTGTTTGAGCTCTGTCTATGGAAATGGCCAAGCAGAGGGAATTCTCAACCTTGAGCCCCAAACAGAACATGAATATATGGAAAATAAATCTAAATTCCTTAGCAGACTCATCACCTAAACACAATTTTTTTTTTTCTCTCATTCTTGATTTTGCACATTCTGTAGCATTTTTCATTTATTTACATACCCTTCAGACTATGTTGGCTGTTCTGTTGCTCCATTTGCAGTCATTCAACCACAGACAAATTATAATTCAACATTTTGTTAGTTTGTTTGTACTGACTTGATGCTGACTGAAAATGAAATTTGTCTCCATGTCCAGGGCTGTGAATCTGAGATCACATCGATGGTGACGGAGGCACGGAGGAAGAGTAGTAAGTGCCTAAATGAGGTGTTGCTTGCTCTTTGCCACCTGGCGGTAGTGACAGGCATGCCGCTGAATGTTATGGAGTTGGGTGCCCAGGCCACAGGCAAGGTAACACCACCATTAATACCACAACAGATTCTATCTCTGTCAAGGCTATGGGGTCCACTGTAGTCAAGCCCCCACTCCACAGTACTGGAGAATAGAATATTAGCTGTGTGGATCTGGGAACATGAAGATAGTTGGAGGTGGAGATTTATTTGAGCTTGCTTTCACATTTTTTAAAAACAGTTGAAGCAACCACAGGGTACAATAATGATCATGGCAGAACAAGATAAATACAGACTGCCAGAAACTGAAAAACCCAAATTAAGATTTAAGATAATGCTAGATACATTTTCTTGCATGCCACATGTGTAATAACAAAAAGCAGTGTACGTGTCAAAAATGGAAATCTCTGTTTCTGCATTGTGTTTTAATATTGTAGTGTTTAGCAAATTACTAAGCGATTTTTGGTATCATTGTTTCACTTTTCAGTCATCAGTGATCGTATCTCTGCTGAAAGGGACCAACAAGGGAGTTGATTCTCTGTTGGAGGAGAGCCTCACTATCACCAGGGAAATGCTGAGAGAGGCTCAGCTGGCATATCCCAGGAACCCAGTAAGAGATCAAATTCTGTGTGATTTTTGTCTGTCTGTGGCCTATCATTACCAGCAACTGGTCATTTCAACTAGAAGCAATGGTTATCATCAAGAATTAAGTAAAGATGAGTGGAACACCAATAAAATCACAATTGGGGGGGAATTTATTGTGAATGTGAATTTCAAGTTTGTTTCCCTTGACTAACACTGACTATGGTAACTGTCACCATAGGTCACAGGTGTCAAAGTCATGCCATGGAGGGCTGAGACCCTGCAGGTTTTCTCTCCAACCAGTCACGAAAGCAGGTGATTTCACTGATCAGCACTC
>JAQQAE010019650.1:0-10874 GCA_029823295.1 Pseudamia nigra | reverse complement strand
GGTGGCGCTTATCAGGTTGTGCAAGTCATTTATCCGTCACACCTTAAAGGCCGGTCTGCGAAAATATTGTCTGACATTAAACCAGTCGTGGCGCAAAAAAGGTTGGGGACCACTGCCCTAGTGCATGTTTTTCTAATGTATAATTTATCACATGAACATCACTTTTTCATAGAATTGCAATTAAACCATAGATATGCTGGGGCACACGTGTTATGCTTCTAGTTAAATAATAATTAAAAAAAAAAGACAATGGGAAAACCAAAAATAATGAACAAAAAAGTCATGCAAAAATGGACAATTTAATCCACAAGATTGATGAATATAAACAACTAGGAAAATTCAGAAAAAAATAATAAAACAATAATCAAAAATTAACAAAATTAATAGTCAACAGAAGAGCAACCAATTCATCTGCAAAATGAACAATAATTATCAATGAAATGAGCAAAACATTTTAAAAATCCACCAAAACGACCTGATGAATAGAGTGGACAAAGGGTTCAGATATTTTTGGCTCTACATGGGTCAGGTTTGACTTGCTTAGTTATTAATAAACATTAATGCCTTTTATTTTCCTGATTCAAACATAATAAAGAAAATAACTGAAATACACACAGTGTCTCTTTATCCAGTGCTACTACATTCAGGATATCGCTGTATTTTTCCAGCTAAAGACAATCATTATTGTAGATTTTTTTTTCCCAAATAATTTTTTTTTTTTTTTTAATTTACAGCTAATCTGATCTCTAAATTTTGTAAAACTGTCTTTTTGCAAACTTATAGTCAGGGCCCAGAATAGGACACGGGGTGTTTTTTTTTTAAGTGACTTCTTCATTTTTGGTTAACAATTTTACTCATGTCTCTCCATTTTCTTGCTTTTTCTGTATTGTGTTGTTCAATTTTGCTAATATTTTTGAGCATTTGGTTCATTTTTGCCATTTAGTTTCCTTTTATTTGTTCATTTTGTGCATTATTTTGTTAATTTAGTGCTTATTTTTTCATTTGTTTTGTTAATATTCCTAATTATTTGGTTCATGCCCTCTTCAGTTTGTGCTTTATTTTATTCATTTATTTGTTTACTTTTACAATATTGTTCATTTTCTTGTTAATAATTTTCATTATTTGGTAATTTTTTTTGTTGATATTAAGCATTATTGTATTAATTTTAGTCCAATTGTTTATTTTGTTAGTTCATTTTTTGAATTCGTTTGTTCATTTGATGCTTGTTTTGCTGTATTTTCATGTAATATTAACTTGTGTTTTAATTTTATTAATTTTTTATTATATTGGTTTATCATCAGTTTTATATGAATACTCTTGACTGGTTCATTTTTGTCCATTTGGTACATTATATTGTTTTTAATGTCATTATGTTTGCTTTTATTTCTTCATTTTGTCCATTAGATTCATTCATTCATTCATTCATTCATTAGATTCATTTTTCTTAATATTCTTGAGAATTTGGTTCATTTCCTCTTCAATTTATGTTTTATTTTATTTATTTTCTTTTGGTAATTTTTACAGTATTGTTCATTATTTGTTAATATTCTTGATTATTTGATTAATCTTCTGTTTGTTTCAGTTAGTTAATTTTTTTCATCATTTATATGTTATATTTGTATGTAATGTGTTCATTTTGTGTTTTAGTGTAGTTCATTTTGTTTTGCTCACATTATATATAATTTTATTACTTTTGATCATTTTTGTTCCTTAGCAGTACATTTCATGCATATGTTGTTATTTTGTTATTAATTACTTTGTTTTGTTTTAAATTATTATTATCAAATTATTTTGTTTGATGGCATTTGTAACATTAAATAAAATCAATCCGGTATGTATTGCATTTAATATAATGTACATTGTAATGATAATAATAAATGATAATTTAGAAATAAAATTCATAGATTACGTTTATAATATATATTTATAAGTTTGGGAAATATTTGCTTGTTCATTGTTAATTTTTGCTAATTTTGTAGATTATTATTACTTGTCTGGATTATTTAGTCAGTTTCTTTCATTTTTTTCCCCTTGTGTGGATCATTTTGTTTTTTTTTTCTGCTAATTTTCTTCATTATTTTGCAAATTTTTCTTCATTATGCTTCTTTTGTCTATTATTTTGTTCGGTGAAAACACAAGTAACAAGTGGCTTAGTTACAGCAACAATGACACCTCAATTCTCTGAAATAAAACGTGATATCACAAAATATACTGGATGTCATCATGTCCAGTTCGAGTCTGAACTTTTAACCAAATATGAAGCAACTTCACTTTGCCTGAAAATACACAATGTTAAATGAGTCCAGTCTCTTTAATGCGACGACAGCTGCCTGTAAATCCATGAGTGCAGAGCAAAGCTGTGAGCAGATATTCCAGCTCACTGTGAGTGCTGTCATTTTGTCCATAAATAATGAAATATTGTCTTAAAACAGAGGGCAGTAACTGGAAACATGGCCGCATTCGACTTCCTGTTTACGCTGAAGCTCAACCTGGACGGCAGCTGCTGCTCTCACTCACATCCGATGCTAAACTGAACGAATCTAGCCATTCAGAGACTGCCGAAGAAAACAAAACCAGAGCTCACTCTTCTCTTAAAATGATTTTCCAGGACTTTTTCAGCTGCGACAGTATGACAAGCAAGATCTTACATCATACACTGATACATTAACATGCTGCTTATAAGTAGCTGACCCTAAAAATTCACAGGATGATTAGAAACACCTTCTGGTAATTCCAGAATCGAGTTGTAATACTGTATGTCAAAAAATCACAATATTGTCAGAATAAAGTTGTAGTGGGTGAAGAATAAAGTCTTAATACATCCCTCATCCTGTCTGGGATGCTCTTGTATGTACAGAGGTGGGTAATACTCAAGTACATTTACTCTGTTACATGTATGATGGAAAAACATGTACTTCTACTCAGTTACAACTGGCTACAACTCAATGAGTACAATGAACAAAAAAATACAAGATTTCCAACAAATGAGCACAAAATTAACAAAATAATCGAATAAATTAGCAAAAGGGGGGGGGGGGTCGACAAAATGCACAACAAATGAGAAAAAAATGTTAAAGAATAATCAAATGGATAAAAATGTTCAATATAACCCATGAAACTGAAATAAACCAACAAATGCACCACTAAATGAGTAAAAATTAACGAAACGATCAAGTAAATTAAAAATGATTAAAAAAAAAAAAAAAAAACAACTGAACACTGGACTTAAACTAGCCAAACTTGGCACATGGTTAGTCAGGTTATGGGGAGGGGTTACTATGGTAACCACCACCTAATTTGCATAGTCATTAGGTCACAGCATTTACAAACAATAAAAAACTATTTTGACCTATAATGTCAAAACTACTATAGCTAGAGGCACCAAATTTTATTATTTGATAGATTATCCTCTAGGACACCTCTCACTAATCCAATGACCTTGACTTAGAAAACCAGTAGGGTCTGAAATTATTGCACTTTGACATACATTTGACTACATACATGTAGTGAGGTTGAAAATGTCATATACTCCTGGGTTATTGACTCTGCTGCTTCCAAATATGCCGTGGCTTTCAAGAAAAAAGGTCATGGTCAATTTCAGAGTCGTCCATCCAAACATCTCCAAAGGCCCTGAACCCAAACTAATCCAGCCGGGCACATGGGAGATTGTCCACTCCACGGCGTCTGGTTTAAAATGACAAAGTATTTTCAACTTCCTTTTAATTGTTAAACCTATGATGTACATATAATGAAAAGCAGAAAATAAAAAAATACTTCAGCAATTATCTTGATAATTAGCAGTATATGAAGCGTTTTATTCTGACAACTTTTGCTTTGTTACAGGCCCTTCTTTTTCCTGTTCTTTTATTGGAATAAAATGGGGTCAAAAGCAGTTGTACGTCTCTTTTCTCTGATTTTTCTTTTAGTTCTGACTTTTCTTTTCCTCCAGAAGTGGGAAAAAGCCTGTGCAGACACATACAGTAGGAGCGATGCTCAGTTTGTGTGCTCATGTTCTCATGGGTCTGAATGTTTGTGTGTTTGCATAAGACATCTGCTCTGTCAATAAGCTGGGTTTTCTTTGTGGGTGTGTCGACCGCTGGTAGTTTCAAAGTCGAGTCCAGGGTTAATGTAACGCCATGTGGTCAGCATTAACCCTTTGACTGCTTTATCACATTTTAATCAGTGACCATTTTTATAACAGTCTCTCAGTACATAAAACTGACAGAAGGTTATAATCTATCACACTTTAACACTAGAACAGGCATTGGGGTTTTAGTGAAAATGCAGTTTACAATGAAAACAGCCAGTACAACTTTAATTCGTTCCGGCGTCACGGTCGTGAAGCGACAGACTCGTCAGCCAGGCACGGATTTTCCATAGGAATACATGTAAAACCAATTGATCCATGCTAAGACCCACGAAAACTCCCATACAAAGTATGTATTACACACCTGTACGTCCACATTTATTCATTATTATTATTTGAAAAGGAAGTTGTGTTAAGTATTTGAAAAGGAATGCATGAAATTAGTTCTGAAAATTATTTCTAAAGACACCTTACCTTGACGGCTGCAGACAAAGGAGGCATGATGGCAGCCTCGGCAGTGATGAATGTCCTCCGTGGCATTTTCTTCCTGTCTCATCACAATTAAACACATGTTGAGTAAGGTACCCTTTGTATTACTGCGCATGCCGGTACAGTGCGTGCTGGCAGGATGTGTAGAAGTCGGTTGTGGACCGTTCGAGTTGATGTGGCGTGGGTGGTGTCAGTTAGCTCGGTGTGGACGAAGCGGACTGGGTCTCGGTCTGCTGTGTGTGTTTTTTGGTCCTAGGGGTCCCGCACACGTCAGGTAGGGTGTGCTTACAGATGCCGGCGGAGGCTACTGTTGTTACATTTTCCAACATATCGCTGCCGTGTGATTACATGTTGCTATGGTCTTCGGGTAGAGTCGGACCAAGTCGGATCTTCTTATATTCTATTCATTCATTATGGACATAGTTTCACCTGAGGTACGCTCGACTGCAGTTGCGCCGTTCATACAAATATGGTTGCATCCTGTTTTTGTCTCCAAGATGACACTAATATATACAGTCTATGGCACAGCCTCTCCTCAAAAAGTTGAGCAATTTCTGTCAATCTTTCTTTGTTTATGTTGCGTTCTGTTCTTTTTCTTCTTCTATTCATCTGGGGGGCACCTCCACTGTACTGCGCTAGAGCGCCCCTACAATTTCTGGTGGAATTGCACCGACAGAAGCCGAGAGAAGCTGACACGTAACCTGCGATTTGCACGTGAGCCGGTACAAAATTTTGCCCAACGTCATCCTCGTAACCCGAAAAACTTGCATGTCAATGCACTCGTAACCCAGGGTTCCACTGTATTTAAAACAGCCAAATAGGATAAATTTACCCAAACACCATGTCTAATGTCACATTGTATTAACTTTCTGTTTGTGAAGAACTGTCTAGCATATGGTTAACCACAACCTGCGTTTCAATCTGTTACTTTTTCATTTGTTTTAAAGTGTAACTTTAGTCTCGTTCATCTTCTAAATGAGCTTGAAAAATCACAAAGAGGCAGACACAGTTATGATTTGTGTCTGAATGTCAGGTGTGGATGTGAGACAGGAGGTGTTCAGGGGCATCAGGAGAACAGAGAATCACAGACATACTGTATATGCAGAATCATACGAGGAGCTGAAGGAGATTGTGGTCTGGTTTTACCACGTAAGACATCTTGCAGTCATTTCCCACACAGAACTGAAAACCTGAAGTCCTCTTAAAGGTCCAGTCAACGAGGACAGGAAACTAGCGAGCAGCCTTTTGTTCATGGTGGACTGATATAAATGACTAAAGAGGTGACCTACCAGTCAACACGGTTTACATCCTCACAGTTGTCAAGCTAGCATGTCTGTTATTTTTACCTGTACCAGATGTTGAAGGAATCTGAAAGGGAGGCTGTTTCTTCTCAGTCATCCTGTGCTTAGATAAGCTATAGTTGCCAACTACCACTATGATTGTCTTCAACTCCTTGCGTGTGAGTACATGAGCTTGTGCACCTCTCAGGTTGTCAGCTGTGTTTACTGGCATGTCACCTGTCCAAACCTACCACGGACCGTGACAAACCAAGAGCTAAGAGCTAAATCCCCGGATTCAACCTTACAAATTACCAATTAAGCCATGGTTTATGATGACTGTCAGAAGATGAATGACAGGTGAGCTGTTCGACCGTGAATGGAGGGGTATTTTCCTACACATTTCATGACATGGAGGTGTCTGGAATGCTTGTCTTAACATCATCATCATCAATGCAGGAAGGATTAAAAAAGATTTCAAGACAGGATTTTGTGACCTGAGCAGTTTTCACCTAAAGTATCCATTTATTTGTTGATTTTTGTGTTTTATCACCAGTATCAAGTCCCACAATTCCATTTATTGCCCTGGAACATATTTTGGGGTTTAGTATAACTTTGTTAGCACTGATATTTTACAGGGCCATTGGAATAAGTCAGTCTAAAATAATGGTGAAAATGTCTCATAGAAAAATATTTGTTTGAAATTAGTATTAATTCTCTTTATAAGCTGTTATGACTTGTCTTGACCTATTGTATCTTTTCAGATCACACATGAATGATTTTGAAAATGTATAAAAAGTGAAAATCAATGCACATATGAAAATTTGTTTTGTCAGATTCAAACTTTTAAATGGGTCGGGGGAGTGAAGATCTGGAAATGATTTGAAATGCATGCTGGCATTAGAAAGATTATTTTAGATTCATTTTTAAAGCGCTTTCTAAATAAGAGGAAGTTTAGATATACCTGACTTGTTTGTATTCAGTGATGAAAATGAGCACCATTATACATCTGGGGATAGGAAATGGTGAAAAGTCTGGAGAATTGTTTGAGTCAATGACGGGTGAATCATATCTGAGTTGATTGTGAGGCTAGTGAAGATACACACCTCTGTTTGAACATAATAAAATGCCAGAGGCATAAATCTTATCATGTAATTGAAAACCCATATCTTCATTGCAGGTGCAAATCAGTACTTATACTTTTACAATATGCATCCCTGATTCTAAAAAAATGTGCCCTGTTTATTGAAAATTAGTTGCTCATGTTGAATTTTCAGAAAAAGTCGGGTTATTTTAAGCTTCACATCTTTTTCATCAATCTGCTAAAAGACTCATCATTGCATTTGTAAAGTTCATGGTTTTGTTCCTTTGACTTGATCTTGAAAAAGGCAGAAAATGTGCCTTCGTCCTTCTGTGTTTGTCCTTCAGTACTGTTCAGCTGAAATGTGTGTGTTTTGAGGTTTCCCTGACATAACACACATATACACAGAAAATGTGTGTTTGAAAAAAAAAAAAAACACTGTGATTTATGGTTTGTGCATATTTGTGTTCATGCAACACGATCCTTCCTGTCTCCCTCCTCCAGTTGACATCCGAGAGATCCGGGAGCTGCGGTTGGGAAAGGGATCACGGGATTTTGAACGTTACCCAGAGGAGGCTCGTAAACTGGACTCCGCCCACTGCTTCATCATTCTCTACGGGCTGGAGTTTCGCCTCAGGACCCTCAGTTTGGCTGGTCAGTGTGAATATTTACTTTGTGAGCAGTCATCATCATATTTGGAATGGAGGAGGGAGTATGCAAATCCAAGTACCACCATGTAAGCTGTGTAAGACTTCTTAAGACGTACAGATTAAGTACAGAAACGCAATCCTAATTACTTATTATGAACAGTTCAAATTATGTGACCAATGCACGAGGCCAGCATAAAAGGCCATGCCCCCTTTTGGGGGACAACAAGTGGTTGCTTCCATAGACTGTCATGTAAATTATGGTGAAAAACAAAAACAACCCCACCAGAATTAAGTAAGCTTATAAATTCCCCTTAGGTCCCATGTAAACTTAATATATGTAACATAGTACATACAGTAAAAACAAATGTGATCCCTATAATCATGTGCATTCAATCTCTGAGCTATTAGAAGGCCACTATTATGTTTCACAGTCAGGGTTAGCATGCACATATATGAAGTTTGCATCAATCCATTTGTATTGAGCCCCTATTTACCCTGCATTACAGTCTAAGGGAGCAGCTGTTGTATTCTCCAGAAGAGGCCGTGATGACATACCTGAAGGAAAGATATTTTTTATAAATTCATACAACAATATTTTGCAACATACCATGAATTGTACACCAAAAATATTTATACAACATATTCACAAATAGAGGAAGTTGGGAGCATTTGTAGAAAAAGGCTTCTACCCCATAGCAGAACTAAGTCTTAAGTAAGTTTCAAGTAAACTGGTTCTGACATTTGCAGATCTGGACATGGGATTGTGAAACCACCATTTACTTTTTCCTGGCGCATAATTAGTTACTTGAAGATGTAGATCCAGGCCTCCTGCATAGCTTATCCAAACACAATCCACTCAAACAACTTACATCCGTATCAGGACTTCTGTACATTAAACTTTACCTAACTGAAAATGTTTTTCTCATAAACTTTCAATTTTACTCTCCACAATGTAGAATTTCATCTTGAAATATTACCCCGTCCTGCCAAGTGAAACGGCTTTTATTACCTCTTAGCCTGGGGTCACCAAACTTACAGCAATGGTGTATCAGGTGAAGACTGCCAAGGAGGCTGAGTTACCACTGCAGCCCTCCACTATTTTTTTTTTTTTTTTTTTGTTAAAGTGACAATAATACATAATTTTACAAAACATGCTAAAATATAAATTAAGGACATTTTTTACTTTTAAAGGAGACATGTTGCACCACTTTTTAACAAGTTAATTCAATTTTTGGCCATTTAGTAGTAACTTATTGCCCTGCATGCCAGTGAAGTGGTGGGCGTAGTATTGTTTTTGTCCCTGTGTGTGAGTACACATGATAACTCAAGAACACCTTTATGGATTTACACACTTGGTAGCAATATTACTCAGGTGGATATCGAAAGGTGATTCACTTCTGGGGTGGATCGATCAAGGTCACCCATTTTTGTCCGCGTCTGGGACTATTTTGTTTTTAAATTCCTTTTTTGTTTAATGTTGATGATTTTATTGCTTATTTTGTTCATTTTTGTTCAGTTTGTAGCTTCCTTTGTTATATTTAGTTCATTTAGGAGATTTATTATTCAATTCAATTCAATCTTTATTTGTATAGCACCAATCATAATCACCGATTATCTCTAGGCGCTTCACAATTCGAGGCCGAGACCTCATGACTATACAGAGAGCAAAGCCAACAGAACCATCGAAAGCAACCCAAAGACAACAGGGGGGGAGGAAAACCTTTATTTATTTTTTGTTTGTTATTCACATATATCACTTGTTGCTTTTTTCATCTTGTTGGTTATTTTGACCATTAGCATCTTGTATTTTTGTTGTACTGGCTCTTTATTAGGATTATGGGTTATTATTAGAGTTAAACAGACTTAATTATAAGTGATTTGTTACTTATTCCAAAATTAATGTTACTGATTCCTCACTTCTCCCAAGAAGATGCATTTTAAATTTCAGCTCAATATACCACAGAGATCATTCTGGCATGTCTATAAACTCCAGGTTTTCATCCCTGAATCAAACAGCCTGTTTCAGAATGTGCTGCTTTAAATGTAAATGAGGTCCTGTTGACCACACCCTTTTCCTGTCTGGGCCATGGATTCCATCATGTAGACTCCGTGGCAAATTATATCTGTGAAATCCAGAAATCCAAATGGCTTATTTCAGGTCCAGCTATTTGAAAAAAGAGCTATTTTTTTCTACTTCGACTGAGAATTTTACATCATTTTTCAGTGCCCCAAAGTGTTTTATTATAAGAAAAACCATAAACTTGAAATAAGGAGCTAAGAAGTTCACAATATGAAAGACATGTTAAACCACCAGGAAAACATTTTCCCACCTCAGGCAGTAATCAGTTACTAATGTCACCTGTTTTTCAATCAAAAACGTGACAGGGTAGTAGATGTTAACCTTAAATGGTTGCCAGTTCATTGTGTGGTTAGCTTATTATATATGATTTCAATGTGAAATATAATTTTCTTTGCATTATTAGTGGATTTTTGAAAATGACTAGGGTGGTATGGTTAAGCTTGACTGACCCTGTTCAACATACAAGAAACAATAGACAGTGTAAAATAATGTGAAAACTTACCTGCCTTTGAACTTGGCTCCTCCAGAGTCTCAGATGATGTCACTTCCTGTTGGTCATGTCATTTAGAAGTGACAGTACACTTATTATAGACAGAAGTAGTCAAACTGAGGGACACACAAATCATAACTTTTTTTTTTACTAAAAATAAGATTTTTACTTTGAATGCATATAGTTTATGGTATCGGAGATATGCATTTAATCCTGAAAATAACAAAGTTTATATTATGAGCTTAAGAACAACCTTTAACTTGTAAAATACAGTTTGACACATTTTTATGGCTTATGAATGTCATCAGACTTTGTGGACTCAAATGTCTCCTTTAAATATACTTATTGCACTTATCCTGCATTGCCTGTACTCTTCATTCTGTTTATATATACTGTACACAAAAGAAATAGTAAAATTGAGACGTCTCTCCTGATTTTGTAACTTGTTGCTGTTGCAGCCTTCAGTGAGGAGGAGGTCAACATGTGGATCACTGGTCTCAACTGGCTTATGACTGACACTCAGAAGGCTCCCGCACCACAACAAATAGACCGGTGTGTATGTTCAAATGCTTCCACCACATGCATTTGTCACAGCTTTCGAGTATTATTGCTATTTTCATGCACATTTTGAGCTATCATCTTCCATCCATCCATTTTCTACCCCTTAATCCTCGTGAGGGTCGGGGAGGGGGGTGCTGGAGCCTATCCCAGCTGACTTGA
>JAQQAE010019649.1:0-10874 GCA_029823295.1 Pseudamia nigra | reverse complement strand
GAAGCCATGACCCTGTCAGGTTAACCAGCTTGCCAAAGGTCAGTCTGCAAGGTATTAATTATGCAGGGTGCCCAAACTTCTGTAGTGGCCTTTTTTTTTCAAATATCTTGAAAATGTAAAAGATAAAAATAAAACCTGATTATTTATTTTATTTTTTTTTTTTTTAAACATGTAATGGGAATGTCTTGTCTGTAACTTCATGCCTGTTGGAGAACGTTTCATCTTGCCCTGACTTCATTATTCACATTAATAGAAAGTTTGACCAGGGGTACCTAAACATTTGCACCCCACTGTGCTAAAATGTTTGAACCTGACCTTTATGTTTTCTCCATGCAGTCCATTTGTTTCGTGCTTTCAAGTGAAAAACCCATGGACGTTCTGTTGATGGCATTGAAATAAATCATAATTAGGGCAAGAAAAGGTTGTGACATTGGCTCCAGAACAAGAAAGTGCTAAAACACTGATCTAAAACAGTACAAATGCACTGTTTCTTCTGTTGTTAACTAACTTCCTGGCTACAGAACTACCTCACTGGTTGCCCAAAATTTGTCAGGTTTGGGCAATGTGATTCTAGGATGGCAGTGAACAATACAGGGGCTCCACAAGAAACGGTGTTGGCCCCGTTCTCTGGACACGGTAGATTTCAAACACGTGTGTGATACTTGCCACATTCAGAAATACTCTGATACAGAAATTTCAGTTTGTGCGAAGAACAGACAGAAGGAGGAATACAGGACGTCATTTCAGCTGTCAGAGTGGAGCAATGAATAGTGGCTGACCCTGAACGCATCAAAGACCAAAAGGATGGTTGTTGACTTTTGTAGGACCAGACCTTCCCCGCAGCCAGTGTAAGGGGGCATACACTGCCTGGCCAAAAAAAAAAAAACAAAAAGGTCACCACCTGGATTTAACTAAGCAAATAGGTACGAGCCTCCCGCTGGATAATTTCTGCATGGGTGATTATGTTTCAGCTGGCAACAAGTGATATAAGGATAGTGGCGAACCATCATCTTTGAAGAAAAAATGTGGTTGGAAAAAAATCTTGAATGATCATAACCGATTGTCACGTAAATGTGTGGTGAAATCAAGTAAAGCTCAGTGAGTGAGATCAGTAGAACTCAGGACTATGTTTACTCGTGAAAGTAAAAGCATTTCTACACACACAGTGCAAAGGCAGCTCAAGGGATTGGGACTAAATACCTGTGTAGCCTTAAGAAAACCACTTAGCAGTGAGACTAATTTTCTTTTAAAAAAAAGGCTTCAGTTTGCTAGAGAGCATAACATTTTGTTGTTCTGCCTTCAGCTTTGATTACGACACACATTTGCTGTGGCATTGATTCAATAAGCTTCTGCAATGTCTCAACATTTATTTATGTCCAGAGTTGTATTCATTTTTTGCCAAGATTTTGAATTGATGATGGGAGAGTCGGACACTGTGTAAAGTCTTCACCAGCACATGAAAGGAAATGCTTTTACTTTCACTATTAAACATAGGAGTCCTGAGTTCTACTGTTTTGTTTTTGTTTTTACAATTTGATTTCACCACACATTTAAGTGATTACCGGTAATTATCATTCAAGATTTTTTTCCAACCACATTTTTTCTTTGAAGATGATGGTTCGCCACTACCCTTATATCACTTGTTTCCAGCTGAAACATAATCACCCATACATAAATTATCCGATGGGAGGCTCGTACCCATTTGCTTAGTTAAATCCAGGTGGCGACCTTTTTTTTGGCCAGGCAGTGTACATTCCAAGTGGCCTCATTGTGATAATGCAACTCTGTAAGCAGCAGCTTGAGGTCAAGACATCATGCTCCATACACTTCCCTGTCTGGAAGAAAGAGCATCTGCCATAAGACAGGAATGGTGAATCACATGTGATCTTCTATGGCCGTGTGGTTCATAAAGAACCGACTTATACACACAGAGCCTTTTTTCTGTACTTCTTCTTTATATCAGTTAAAATCATGGAGGAAGTCACTGAAATGGTGCAGAAATACCCAGGGGTGCACCTTGACAAAATCACTGGACCGGTCAGTCAACATGGACTGTCTACAAAAAGTGTCAGAACAGACCCTTTCACTGAAAGCTGAAGTCATTTATTTATTTAGTCTTTAAACAGACTTGACAAGCCTTAGCCTTAGCTTGTCAAGACTTGTCAAGGCTATTTAATAGTGTTAGCAAGTAGAGTCAAGATCTGCATGAGTTATTGTGCCAAACAGATTTGTTTTTGTACAGGATTTCTGTAGACCCACTACAGATTCCTCACTAAATTTATTTTATGGAATTGTTTTCACATATACAATACGATGCCAGAGGTGAATGGCAGGCTGGCAGCAATAGAGAAGGGACGTGGAGAGAGAAAGAAGAAATATAACCAAAAAAAAAAGTCATCTGTTTCATCCATATATGTAAGCATGATGATTCACCATCGCCTGCATCTGTAAAAACGGTGTCAAAACATAAACAAAAGCACCTAAAATACAAAGGAAACAGATGCACTAACACACCTATAGCCTTGGGGTGAACATTATGTGTGAGTGTGTGAGAGTATTTGTGTGTGTTTGTCACAAAATGTACTTTATAATGAAATTGAGACACTGCAACCAAGCCCCTTGGGAGGCAAACAAGGCCCAGGTGACCCAAGCTGTGTGCAGCCCCCAGAGAGCACTGAAGGCTTGAAGCCACACACCCCAGCGACAACCATGCGTCCATCTCAAACGAAAGCAGAGGGAGGACACAAACACAGCCCCCTGGAACCATCAAGCGCCCACAGCTGGGTGGGCAGCAACAACCAGCAGGGAGCAGTAGGAAGGAGCAATCACAATTCGAAAGCTGAGGTCTTTTGATGCATGCAAGAAAATGCTGACAATGTTTCATAAGACTGTTGTGGCTAGTGGCATTTATTTATTTATTTATTGCAGTCTGCTGGGGGAATACCATACAAACAAAAACCTGGACAAGCTAGTGAGAAAGGATGGCTCAGTTGAGACGTGTAGGCTATCTTCAGTAACCCTGCTCACCCTCTTCATGATACACTGACAGGACAGAGGAACGACAGAAGTGACCGGTTCCTTTTTCCTGCACTGTAGTACCAAGTGCCACAGGAGATCTTTCATCTCTGTGAGAATTAGATTGCATAACTCTGACATTGTATAACTGAAGCAGCATGTTAGGTTTGTATTCTTTTGGGGCAATTTTGTATTTTTGATATATTTACCTGAATGCAGCACAAGTGACATTTGAATCCACATTCAGCTTGCAGTGAAATCATGTTTTGTTGATAAGAAAAAATAAAATAATGCTTCATGAATATAATTATCATGAGACCAAACTGGAAAATGGACTGAATGAATGATATGTAGATTATTTAGTCTTTGCCCAAATGAAAATGTTTTCCCTAATGAATCACCCCAAAAGGAAGGTTAGGTTTATTGTATGAAAGCATAAGAAATTCTCAGCAACTTACTAGTGTTGACATCCCCAGCTGTGGCTTGTTTATATAAGCCATATAGTGACAATTTGTCAGCTGAGTTTACATTCTGCTCCAGTCCCTTCATCTCTTCTACTGCTTTTTTAAATGAATCCACCTGGTCGGATGAAAAAACAACAGTCCTGTTTAAGGTGATCATCAGGCTTTGCCAACTTCTGTATCTAATATTCAGGATCTGTTGTTATGAAACATTTAAAAACATGCAACAAAATTTGCAAGTCACATCAAACAAACACTTCAGTAGCATTGCAAAACAATTCCAATTTACAATCTACCCCTACCTAATTGGAGTCCCTGTGATCATATATCAGAGATAATTTAGTACCTTCAATTAACAATTTGTAACATTGCAAAAAATAGATCATACTCAGCAACTCACCATGGCAGCAGGTAGAGACACACGGTTGCTGTAATTGCTGGTTTCCAGTTGGTACTTGCTATACTCTTCCTGTTCTTGTTTTTATAAGAACTGGCATATATTTTAAAAAAAATAGGGAGGTCCTTCAGCTTATGAGGCATCTTATGAGTTTCACCATATATTTTGAATAATTAAGCCACTATCCATGCAAATGAAACAATTAACATACAATGTTTGGTTAAAAACAAACACGCTAAGTGTAAATTCTTGATATGTAATAATTGTAAAATTATTGATATGTAATAATTATGTAATTTCTGATACACGGTATGGGCAAAAGTACTATCAGAGAATCTGACTGCTTCACCTACAGGAATGTGGAAATCTGTAAATAAATGTATGAATAAACTGTGTGTACTATATATTCAGGTACTGGGAAGACATCCTCCGAGTGATTGTCAGATCTTACTGGTGGTGCAGTGGGTCCTGGGTTCCTCCTTGTACAGGATAATGCTCAGCCTCATGTGGCCAGAGTGTGTATGGAGTTCTTACATGAGGAGCGCATTGATGCCATTGATTGGCCCTCTTGTTACTCTGACTTAAATCCAATAGAACACACACCTACTGGACATTATGTATCGATGTATCAGACAATGCCAGGTACCACCACAGACGCCCCAGGAAACCTCACCGGGAGCATGCCCAGATTTTGTCAGCAGTGCATACAAGTACACACATTACTGTGTCCCATTATGAGTTATTGTGATCAAATTGATGCAAGTTGGATGAGTCTGCGATTTCAATTTTTCACTTTGGTTTGCAGATGATTTTGAATGTAGTCCTCAGTCAGCTGATGAATAGTTCCCATTGATTCTCTTTTGTATATTTTATTCTCTACACATTGTACTGTATATCAGTTAAGATTTTTAATTTCAATCATTTTTTTCATCAAGTTGTGATATGTGATTTAAGTGTTCCCTTATTTTTTGAGCAGTGTAGCAAAATGAGCTTTTTGTGTGAAACAGTCCACTGGACTTCACCAAAACAAAAAAATGCTGCTTCTACAAATGTACAGCTTCAACAAACAAATCTAACCACATTCTTCAAGTACAAAGTAGTGAAAGAGGTGAAAATCACTCCAGCTCATTTTGTGCTGCAGACTCTTCAGTGGAGACACAGTTGGGATGACCTCACATAGATGACTGCAGTTTTTACAGTTATGTCATACTTCAACAATTTTGTTAAGTTATCTTTTAAATTGGCAAACACCATACAGGTACAGTATGTGTGCATGATGGTGTAATTCAACCAGGATAAAAAATAAAATCTGTTTTTGCTCATTTAATGAAAGGCAATATTTTTTGACAAAATTAAAAGTCAAGATAAAATGCATTAGCCCCATGAACTACTTGAGTTTTAAATAACATTTAAATTATGATATTATAGGTTGGAACCAATCTTAGTCAAGCTAAAATTAGCCCCAGCTCCATAAGCAACCGGACAATAATCCTGACTTTTTTTCCTAGAAAACTGGCCATGAAAAGTGCATTATTCTATGTTAATGGTGGCCTTGTGTCACACTATACAGTACAGTCACCACAGGTCACCTTGGAAATGACCGGCAGTTCAGCTCCTCACAGCGCTTTCTGATGAAGTGTGGGTGGGTACCTATGGAGGCCCTGAAGTCCCAAACTGTGGCTTTTTTTGTCATTCCCACATTATTATCTTGAGCAAATGAGATATGAAATACTTATCTTGCCAGCAAAATGTTATACATCTGTATTTTAATGCTGTCTATGTGCAAGAGCTGCAAGAATCTCATTATATGGCATTACAAGATGAAAATCAAACTTAACTACTTGAGTTGTATTGTGGCTCTGTGCAGCCAACGTCCTGATATACTGTACCTTAAAAAGATAAATAATTACACCGAGATATCGCGTTTGCACCAGATAATATCTCAGCCCATCAAGATGAATATTTTATTTGCACCAGATAATAACTTGTGAGAATGAGAAAATATCAGTTTGGGACTTCAGTGGCTCTGGAGGTACAACACCTCAGTGAACTCACAATCTGTCATAATTACAAAGAGGTTTATGAAACAGCAAAGAAAAATTTAAAAAATAACTTTAATTTGTCACCACCCTGATGTTTTATAGACACATATTAAAAAGGTCCAATTATATACGTGCATATCAGTTTTGAGATGTGGAACCTTTAATGCAGCAGTTTTTCTGCTTTTCCAAAACATTGCATTGACTAAAACAGGTATTTGCAAATACTACCTTTTTATTAATTAATGTCCCTCTTTGAAATAACCTGTTTGTGCATTACGTGAAATGAATTTCAACAATGTATACAGTACATTTTTGTTACTTTATTTAATTATACTCATTTTTCTGCCAGTTTCCAAAACAATTATTACTCATAATAAGCTAATTCTAAATGTCATATTTGTTCTTCAGTTTCTCCACCAGTTCAACATATGACTTCATTGCTTCATCCTTGGACAGACCTGCTGAATTGGAAGCAGAAGCAAAACAAACAAAACAAAAAAAAACATGACAGGAAAGTTGAATCAGAATTTTAGACATAGCCTTTCACGTTACACATTAGAAATATTACGATGGTTGAACCTGACCTTTATGTACTGCCCATGCATCCCATTTCGCTCGTCCTGTAAAGTCAAGAAACCCTGGACGGTCTATTGGAATTTAAATAAGTAATGATTAGGACTGAACAATGATATGACATTGGCTCCAATACAGTAAAGTGCTCATTTAAACACTAATCTGAAACAGTACAAATGCAGACGCTTTTACTAAATGCAGCTAAATTAAATTTCAGTCCAAGTTCAACTTGTAGAGAAAGCAGATTTTGTTCTTGATGACTGTGGGTAAGAAGTAAAATAAAACTGTCTATCAGTCTTTACATCATAGTACAATGAAACCAAACTGGCTGGGCCTCATTTCTGCTTTTCCGTTTGTCTCCACCCAAGTGCGAGTTCTGTCCCAGCAGAAGTTTAAACCTTATTGCATGCAAGTGTATGAAATTCTCAGCCACTTACCAGTGGTGACATCTCCAACTGTGGCTTGTTTATATAATCCATATAATGATGATAAGTCATCCGAGTTTGGTTTCCGTTTCAGCACCTTCACCTCTTCTACTGCTTTTTTAAATAAATCCTCCTGGTGGGATGAAAAAAAAAAACAACAAAAAAAAAAAAAAACAGTCCAATCCTTGCTTTCCAATATTCAGCATCTAGAGGATTTTGTTATGAAATGTTTAAAACAATGCAACAAAGTTTGCATGTGAACTACATAACACTTTACTGCAAAACACAATTCCTAACTACTATGCAGTCTAATTGGAGCCTCTAGCAATGTTTCAAGACATCATATGTCAGACATAATTCAGTACTTTGATTCAACATGTTTATAACATTCCAGAAAAATAGATTATACTCACAGTCATGGTGGCGGGTGGAGACAGACTTTTTCGCTGTGAATGCTGGTTTTGAGTCAGTACTTGTCCAACTAATCCTGTTGTTCCAGTTTATGCAAGAGTTGGCATTTGTAAAAAGGGAGGTACTTCAACAGTCACACTGTGAGCAAACTAAAAGATTAATTATTCAGTGCTGTTACACTTAAAATATAGTTGTATGTTACAGCTTATGATTTTGCCACATATTTTGAGTAATAAACCCATTATCCATTTAAATTAAACAATTAACATCCAGTGCTTGGCCAAAAAGAAACACTAGGTGTAAATTCTGTCTCTGAAACAGTATGTATTAATGATCTAATTTCTGATACACTGCATGGGGAAAAAGCATCAGAAAATCTGCTTGTTTCACCTGCAGGAATGTGGGCTTCTGTCATGTCTGAGATATTTCACATTTTTTGTCCAAAGCACTAAATCATGAACAATGTAAACGTATTAATATACAGTACCATATGTTCATGCTCATATCAGCTTTACAATACAGTATTTTGACATTTTTTTTGTGCAAAAAGAATTTGTTTTGATTGAAGACAGACATAGGCTGTAAAGAAATTCTGCAAAAAATATTTCATCAATTTTTGGAATTTTATTTAAAAAAGGTCATAAAATATGGCATGTCCATATTTGCCCATTGCTTTTGTTTTGAGATTAGAGCCTCTAAATGACTACTGTAAACTTAATTACAAGTTTACTTCACACCTCTACAGGAATTTTTTTCCCATGCTTCTTTGCAAAAGCCTGCAGGTCTTTGAGGTTGGACCAATTCCTTCCCATCACGTGCATGTTGAGCTTCCTGAGCTGATTCTCAATTTGATTCAGGTCTGAGCATAAAAGTCCACAACGTTTACACGATTGTCCAGGAAACATTTGTGTCGCTGTCTTCATGGTAGGTCTAAAGAGGCTTTCCTTCACGATGCCGATTCACTGTGACCACACCTCAGTCTCATGTCACTTCTACTTACTTAACAGCTATCAGTCAGTTTTCATTTTCAACACAAGGTGGCAGCATCCACACAGTCAATAAACAACTGTAACTCGACATAAGCCAACAGAGGGACAGCAGAATTCACCAGAAACCAGAGAACAAACAAACATGCCGAAAGCGGTATATTTGTATAAAAAGCACTTTATTCTATGTCGTATAAATTCCAGTTTGCATTACATCTGTGCCTTTGTTGCATGTGTACTGTTATGACACAGGTACGTTTAAACAGGTCTATCCAGTAACAACACTCATCTTTGGCAAGAACATAAAAAAACTACATGACTTATTTTAGGATGTCTAACAACCGATTAGAGTAAACACAGGTGTCTTGTTTTGTTACAGCAGATCACTATACTCTGAAGTACAAAAAAGGAAGAATGCCATGTGGTATTTTTTTCAATGTCATACAGAGCACACAGCAAATTAAAAGACATGCTGACCGAGTGTAGCAGCCCTTTATTCTCACCTTGCACGTTATAATTTATGAACACTATGACAGCACTCCAAGGCACTTCATCAAAATTAAATGTCAAAACAAACTGCAACTGACATAATATTGCTGAGAAATTAGTAGTTAAAGCATGTTAGATTTACAGAAACAGGAAGAAAACAGGGGCACACCATTTCTAGTGGGTTGGAAATCCACTCAATCAGGTCCTTGACATCCTTTATAATGTGGATGCATGTTTCAATCAGCACTTGTTTTTAAAATTATATTGGCTGAAGTGGATTTCAACCAGAAAAAAGGAATGAATGACCTTATATAGGGCCTTTCTACCCTGTGGCACTCAAAGCGCTTTACACTGCTTTCCATTCACCCAGCCACACACACATTCATACACCGTCACTGGGAGCAATGTGGGGTTCAGTGTCTTGCTCAAGGCCTGTGTCTTGCTCTCATGTCCACTTTGGCCTGTGGACATGAGAAGCTGGGATTTGAACCGCTAACCCGGCTGCTCCTGGACAACCCGCTCTACCTATTGAGCCACAGCCGCCCCCATATGTCAATTTTGAATTGAGGGTTCATGCATTGTGATAGATAATACGCAGCGTAGGGCTGGGCTCCTAAGGGTAATTTTTAGTTGGAAGCTGAAATGGCTTCAACATTCATAAAAGTTATAAGAAGAAATATATGACATGAAAAATGTGGACATACAAAATAATGTAAAATACACAAAAATGGCAATGAAAAAAGACAAAAATAACACAAAAGCATAGAATGCTTTTCCACTGGTTCATAATAAATGATACAGTGGTACCTCGCATAAAGAACTCTTCTGACAACGAAAAATTGGTATACCGGAGAAAAAAACTGCAAAAAAATCCCTCGAACAACGAAAATTAATTGGTTAACGAATAGTCAGCTGTTAGCCAAGCTAACATAGGCTAACGGCTAATAGCGTTAGCCTATAGTCACTTTGGGGTCTCGGACGTGACAGACCCGGAAGCTAATAGCCATTAGCCAAGCTAACAGAGGCTAGCGGCTAACAGCCGTTAGCTTGTGCTATGGACAGGCTGAAGCCATGGGACAGCGGCGCTTCCCGATGGCTTCAGCCTCTGATCAATAGCTTCAGCTCCAGCTGATAAATGTGCTCCGCTCCAGCCTCAGCCATCGGGCAGCGGCGTGATGTTAGGTGGCTAACGTGTGTTAGCGGCGTGATGATGCCCCCAGCTGGGATACTGTGCTCCAGTCTCCACAGCACGGTAGGAAGGCGGCACGGCTGACAGGCACCGACCTGTGATCTACGTACCTGTGGACCCGCACACCTGGATCCGTCCGTCCCAAGCGCCGGCCCGACCTCCGCCGTCTTCACGCCACTAGAGCCCGAATCTGGAGGGGGAGGTTCCGGGGCTTTTCTGTCGCAGCTGGTCCCGGAGACAAAACAACAGACAGGGACAGACATTCGAACTACCGCTGGAGTGTTCAGAAAGCTGTTACACCTGTCCTGGGGGCACTTTGAGTGGGTTAAATGAAAAACACACGCTCCGGTGAGCTTCCCTGGTGCCTATCGACTCCCTCAGTCATGTGAATCCGACTTTAGCGCCTGTAAATCGGTCACTTCACGTTACTGTTCCCGGCGTCACTTTTAGCCACAAGGCCGATGTTGGAGCTGTATTAAGCGGACAGTTATGCCTCCAAAGGGCGATTTAAACCTAAGGAAACATCAATAAGAGTGATTTAGCAGCCACACAGACTGGAAGGATATGGGGAAGCGCTGCCCCGCGTCTGTCACGGCGCCGGGACCCGGAACAGGGATGAGCTGGGGAGCAGCAGCAGCCCGTCGCCTCCGGATAAATCACTACCGTGCTCCTTCGGCACAGTTATGGACGTGTGCAGTGTCCACGTACACACTATGAAGTCATAAGCCATGGTAAAAATACATTTAAAATCATTTTTAGAACTAATTTCATGCATTGTGTTTCCAATAATTAACATAACTTCCTTTTCAAACAATAATGAATAAATGTGCAGGTAGGGGTGTGTAATACATACTTTATATGGGAGTTTGTCGTGGGTCCAGAACGG